>SDVV010000134.1:0-39574 GCA_016164225.1 Gammarus roeselii | reverse complement strand
ATTTTTTTACAAAATTTGTTGATATATGAATTCAAAAACACATCTGTACCCAAACTCAGACTCAAACATATCAAAAATGATTGATATAAATCGCTAAAATTTCATAAAATGTGTTAAAATGGACTCTCTGCTTCAACCGGTAAAGTCAAATGATCAATCCGATTATAAAATAGGATAATATTGTTGAATAATATGCTCACAAAATGCACTGTTCAACATATCTAATAATTCATGCAATGCTGGAAGAAAATGTGATATTACATTCTAATGCATGAAAGTCATATGTATATATCATGCAGGGAAAAAAGATCAGCCTTGTGCAAATGAATGTCTTTTAGTCTGGTTTAAAAGATTTATAACAGGTCGTTTGCATAAGGTAGGGAGTAGTATAACTCGTTCGACAAGGATAACTAATTCAGAATTCGATGTAGGGTATCTGAGCTTCTTACGCTTCACCCTGCCGTAGCATTGATATGTAACGCGAGGGAGGTTCCAACTTTGTGATTTTTTTTTGTCACCTCCATAAATGGCTTTAATTTAAAGAACACCAAAATTCAGCATGTCCAGCAAAATTGTCCTATACTTGTTTAGGTTGGACGATGATTTTAAATGAATTTGAATTATCGATTTTCAGTCATAATTTGTTTGATCAACAAACATAACATTGCGATTGAGTTGTGATAGAAATGTAGACGACTCGAAGGAATTCAACATTTTATTCGAACCCTCTACTATTAATGAGTGGACAATTATTTGTAATGTGAACAACGAAATATAGAATGCGATTAGGTGAAATGCTAGTGTTGTGCAATCAATTGGCAATACATACACGGCTGGCCGCAGATTATTACAATATATTTAGTCTGATGAATAAAATAACTCGTCAGAATAAAATGTTCATGGGGGAATGACGTTATCGACAAAATTAAAATAGTTGTTCTTATAGAAGAGAAGCATGCGGTAACTAATTCGCGTGTGTTTACACAAGCACTGAAGCCTCGTCGAACGATTCAGAATGTTATTGTGTGTTCAAATTCAGAAACCTTTGATGAAATTATATATTAGACTTGTCCTAGTTTGCCACACCGGTAACAGGAAACATAAATTGTGTTGAGACATAGCAACGACAGGTTTCATATATGCTACTTCTTAATATCTTCTCAATTATGTATTTCATCTTATAATCCCCTCAAACCCGTTGGCGGAGATAGGAAAATCGCTTCTGAAATGTTTACAATTTGATTTTTGAATAAAGAGCCTTTTACTTGTGTAATAATTGCATTCATGATAATTCCAAGACTGTTGCATGAGTGACTAGTTTATTTGTATGGACATTTGTATTAAAAAATCACCCGATACAACTTTGAATATTAAAAATTGAGAACAACACTACATCAAGTTGTTGTAGCTACTTTATAAGATCTTTTGAGTCATGGGTTGGATGATATGACAGCTTCCAAAGTCCACACATTTGAAGGAGAATTAATAAAATGAAACGTATGACTTTTTTGAATAAAAACTTAGCAATTTAACATTCTTTAAACTCGATATCTGTTGGAAAAAAAACATTTTATTATGCCGCAATAGGCCGCACGAGATCTCAAATAATGTATTGCAAGCAATGTTAACTTCCTGACTCTAGAAGGGAAAAAAAACTTGATAAACTATGTTTGGATGAAATCTCGGATTTGAAAGAAAATATTTATATGATAGTGGTCACTTACGGTGCCTTTCCAGTGATGTAGGGCATGCAATGGCAGCTTACATGATAGAGGTCACTTACGGCACCTTTCCAGTGATGTAGGGCATGCAATGACAGCTTATATGATAGTGGTCAGTTACGGCACCTTTCCAGTGATGTAGGGCATGCAATGACAGCTTATATGATAGTGGTCACTTACGGCACCTTTCCAGTGATGTAGGGCATGCAATGACAGCTTATATGATAGTGGTCTGTTACGGCCCCTTTCCAGTGATGTAGGACATGCAATGACAGCGTATATGATAGTGGTCACTTACGGCACCTTTCCAGTGATGTAGGGCATGCAATGACAGCTTCCAAACTGTAGGAGAAGAGAGGATATATTTCTTCATTCCGAAAATGAGCGTCAGTGAAGCTTTTGTTATGTTCCTCACCTAAGTACTTCATAACTGAAGGCATCACGATGAAACCCTAACAGTTTTCGTAATTTAAATTGACAGGAAAGTTCTATTGTTGATCAATACAAAAGTTCCCAAATGATGTTTCGCATGTCCGATTTTCAATCGCGAGGGTGCCCGTGCGTTACCACGGACACACGAGCAAAGAGAAAAACGGACAGGCAGACAATTTTTATTTTATTTTCAGCGTCCGCTGAGTACGCACCCGTTAATCGTAAAACAAGATGTCGGGCCGCTGGAGTCACGTGACTAAGTTGACTATGATTAGTACCTGGATCGATGAAAAATCCTACGTTTAAACAGGATCTCCAATAAGTTTGAATATTTTTGAATTGTGTTCGAATATTTGTCTAGTCCGCTTATTCCTGAATGTCCGTAGCGTGATAGAGTTATAGGCGAGCGGTGAGAGCAGGTGACACGTTGCTCGACGAAGTCAACTTCAAGTTTTTCACCACCTTGTACTTACTCATGCAGTAATAGTTACTTGTTGAAATACAGTGATTACAAAACTGTTGCCACTTATAGCTTCAAAGATATATGATAAACAGAAGGAAGGCCATGCAGAACATGTATGTGCTCGCCATTTGAAGGGTCTAAGTTGGCTGTAGCATTCACCTTTTAATATCCTAATAACTAAAATAAATGATATAAGACTAGCAGACGAGTTCGTGGATGCCTCGTAAAAGACATGTGGAATAAATACTTCCTGCGGCAAATATTACTAGGAATGTGTCCACAAAGCGGTAACATCACTTGAAAATGTATACACTAGAAACAGCCAATGGCCATTTAGTACCGTACCACTTTAACGTCACCAACCCTCATGTCAGCCACTACCGTAGCCTGATGTGACGTGCAGTGTTCTTGGTGACGTCATGACGGATGCCTCTCAGCGTAGTCAAGATCGACCTATTCGGAAGGCAGGCGTCTTATGCGATGAAGGATATTACTAACTGCGGCGCAAAACCCTACCAACCTTATTTATAGCCATATGAATTGTGCAGTCCTACCCACTCAATTTGTAACCAGAAGGGGTGTGCAACCTTGTAGACCATATTTATAGCTAAATAAGCAGTGTAACCCTTCAAAAACCTTATTTATTGTCTAGTGAGTTGAACAACCATACCAACCCTATTCATAGTTTAATAGGTTGTCCATTCTATATAGTTGAGTCTCAAAACAAACACAAGATATAATTCAGGATGATTAAACTATTTTGGCTTTTTTATATCCAAAATTTCTTGTGTTTGAATATTAAAAACGTAATTCTTTAGTAAGAAAAAAAAATTGTAATGTCGTAATCGAATAAACCTGAAAAGGAAGAAGACAAATGGAATTGATCCCAGCAAAATGAATTAAAATTATTGTAGTTACAAAACCTTTATGGCAGATTTCATATATGTTCTTCCAAATATCTTCATCACAATTAAATATTTATGAACAAGATATGTATTTAATTTAAATATTCCATTTTCATACATACTGGAAGAATTGTAATGCCAAGGCATTGCAGCAAAGACGAGAAGAAGGCTTTAATTCAAAATATGATTTGAAGATATGAACGTGTGTGAACGTCGAGAAATGGAGGGTTGGGGTTGGGAACTAATCAAGTTTTGGACCCACTGAGACCACTTCTATTGATGAATAGGGGAAAATAGATCCCCGCAACTCAAGAGGAATTATAGCCTGCGCGTTTGTCTTTTACACCTCATGTGACTGTTTATTTTCTATGTTTTATTAGTAATGAACGCTCATCACAAAGACGCAGGGAAAAAACTCATTTATTATTTACTGGTAACGAAACGTTTTCTTTGCTATTCGATTTATTGGAACATTTGCTGTAAACACATAGATTGTGCGTAATAAAAATGCACGAGCTACATCACGGCGCCTTAGCATGACTCGACATTATGAAGAATCTGAATTATGCAGATGAATAATGAAATAAAGCTCATAAAGAGAACGATCAATGACATCTCACCTGGTCCTCAATCCGGACCAGCTGGCCTTTACTAGATCAATCGTTACTCATATTCGTTACCTAAGGAGTGATCTGTTCATAAAACATGCAAATATTTTAGATATTAAGTACCTAATTATGCCCATATTTAGTTGTTTCTCACATTCTTTTTATTGATATTAATGGTGTAAACGCAAGCTCATCGCCTGGTGTGTAGACACCACCAGCCATAGCTAAGGGCTTCAAACGCAACATCACTCACATCGATACAGCTTAACAAAATTAAATAAGTCAGCCCAACTGACATTGTTATCTCAAGGAAAGATAAGCAAAACAATAATTATGAAACAAATTATCAAAACTGATAGGAACACTTGCTTTTTCCTTCGATGATCGCTGAGTTGGCAGACGACTGGGCGTGGTTGGCGGCTGTCCTTTACCGTTCCGATAATCGTTGAAGTGTTGCAGCAACCACACCGGTACTGTATCACATATAAGGTTTTAGATGTGCTAGGATGTCTACAATCAGTGGGCAAAACGCTCTCTTGCCTCCAGTGCCTTCGCTGAGAGCAACCGACACCGTCACTATACCTTCACGACGGTTGGCCAGTAACTAAACGGCTGAGGCTGTTCTGTGTGGTTGCTGACAACGCTAACACGTGGCGCTATGTCAAACTGACATATTGTACTCACTCGGTGTTCTGATTATGTAATGTCGAACACTTTAAAAATATTTTCAGGTTTCATTGGTTAAAGTAGGGTAGTTAATTTCCTTCTTTCCCTCACTATAAGTGAGAACGACCGAAAATGCGACTGAAATTTTCATGTTCCAAACTACGATGGCGGCAATTAATGCATTCTCAACGTTAATATTTTTACGCCGACGAATGCATTAATTTAATTTCGCTTCGAGAGCGAAATATTAGCCGCATTTCGCTCTGGGTCAGGAATCATCGTTAACCCGTTCAGCCAAAAAAGCCTTCTGTGAGCATTTATATATCAATAATGCTGTTTCATTGCAAATGTATAGTAAAATGTTGTAAATGATGTCATCTATCCTAACAAATCTATATACAGGTTTGCAATGCAACACGCACCATCTAATATGTACACAGAACCGTACGAAGTGTTCACATCGCGGCGTAGGGACTGACACAGCCTGTATCCTACCGTCCCCTGAGCCACCACTCCAGGCAAACGGAAGGAGCCCGGTGACGCCAGATGACAACGCAATGACGCACCAAACCGGGTAAATTATCATCATGTATTATCAAGCTATTTGTAAGTAGGCAAAGGGGAGTAGTTGGGGGTAACTGAGTGACGCACAAAGATGGAGACAGCACGAATGACTATTTCTCGACCGTTCAATCCCGTCCAGTCAACCGCATCAGTACATCCGCTACTTTTTTTCTTCCAGTACATAGCCGCTGGAAGTTTACTTCTACGTAAAGGACTTCGACGAATAATGCCCTGTGAGAATGTGATCTGAACAACCAATATTACATGCAGACTGACGTTCATTGTATTCTGGATACGCAGTTTGTTAACCCCAGGCCATGTGAATCCCCATTATTTATTTGCATTTAACATTAAATGAGGAAATTCTAGTAGAAGGGAGTTGCACGTTTCCCCGCAAATGACTGTGGCCTACAACCACCTTAAAATTACCTAGATCAGAATTGGGATATATATTGGGCGGTGCAGCAGAACAGCCTACTATAAACATTTCGTGAAATCTTACATAGCATTAGTTGTGTTGCCTCGTTGTAGCAGCACTGCGCGGAGCTGGAAGCCTTGTTGCCGTCTTGCAGTCATTCGGTACCCAGATATTTCCATAATTAGTTGATTCAATTTTTAGGCCCATTAGCGCTGGTGCTTTATTATATCTTGTGTCAATAGTGTTAGAATATATAAATATTGTTCTTTTGTAGCAACTGCAATTTCAAATGTTTACTACAATTTTTCTTTATCCGTCATCAAGGAGGCAAACATTTCCTGCACTATTGAAAACTTGCTGGAAGCAAGTAGCCTCCAATGAAGGCTGGGCCAGCCCGCTACGGTCCACCAGTAGCACACAGACATAATATCATTCATGTCTGTGTGTATCTTTTGAGTTTAGTTTGCAGCTGTTTTCCCCGATCCTTAAGTGCGGAAGCTTTCACCGTTAATAACTAATCATCACCAACTCCGCTCTTTTCTCCAAATGATAATTTGTGTTGAATTGTGGACACTTGTCAGTGTGTTACACTATGATTACTATTGTTTTTTAGATTAGCTTATTGAAGTAAACTTATAAGCATTCGTTTTGTATTTGTTCACCCTCAACTGATCAAGTTTGAATGCGTCTAAAGCTATGATGACGAAAGAAACATTCATTGACTATAAGTTAATTAAAGTTACTGATTGAACACGTAACTTAAATATTAACATGTTGTTGTCTAATTATCATATTATATCATTCCAACTAATTATGATAGTATTCATCTTGTTTATGATGTGAAAATTATTGCGTCATCTCGCTTCTTTGCAGTGAAGGTTAGTGATCGAATTCCCGAATTGTACCTCAAATGCTTATCCCCTGCTAGACCACAATTGATGAGCTGCAACCAGAGTGACCGGATCACCGCGGATCCTACATGAGTGATACAATCAACTACCACGACTATAAATGCTATTAGTGTGGGAATTAACTTCGCAATCCGAATTCATTGAATAGCAAGCTTGTGTGACAATTTTTTTTCCCCCATGGTGTCATTGTACATAATATGCCTTGATTTTTAATTCTGGATAAAATAATAATTCCAGTGATGAAAATCGATAGGAAATATCATTCAACGTGCAATAACAACCCTCCAGAGAGATCCTATGACGTTTAATCAACCGCCTATACAAAGCAATTGCATGTTTCATATTTTAAAGAAGTTTCACTGGCATCACTAAACAGAATTCTGCTCGGCACTGAGCTTCTGAAGAGGTCCATAAGAACAAAGGTAAGATCTGGCACCACAATCCTTCCCGTTCACTATTGCAGAAGCGGTGGTATTCATCCAACTCAGTCTGGCTTGTGACTGAGTCCAGTTGCCCTGTTCTGAAGAGGTCCATAAGAATATAGGTATGATCTGGCACTACAACCCTTCCCGTTCACTGTTACAGAAGCGGTGGTATTCATCCAACTCAGTCTGGCTTGTGACTGAGTCAAGTTGCCCTGTTCTGAAGATGTCCATTAGAACATAGGTATGATCTGTCACCACAATCCTTCCCGTTCACTATTGCAGAAGCGGTGGTATTCATCCAACTCAGTCTGGCTTGTGACTGAGTCAAGTTGCCCTGTTCTGAAGAGGTCCATAAGAACATAGGTATGATCTGGCACTACAATCCTTCCCGTTCACTGTTACAGAAGCGGTGGTACTCATCCAACTCAGTCTGGCTTGTGACTGAGTCCAGTTGCCCTGTTCTGAATAGGTCTATAAGAACATAGGTATGATCTGGCACTACAATCCTTCCCGTTCACTGTTGCAGAAGCGGTGGTATTCATACAACTCAGTCTGGCTTGTGACTGAGTCAAGTTGCCCTGTTCTGAAGAGGTCCATAGGAACATAGGTATGATCTGGCACTACAATCCTTCCCGTTCACTGTTGCAGAAGCGGTGGTACTCATCCAACTCAGTCTGGCTTGTGACTGAGTCCAGTTGCCCTGTTCTGAAGAGGTCTATAAGAACATAGGGATGATCTGGCACTACAATCCTTCCCGTTCACTGTTGCAGAAGCGGTGGTATTCATCCAACTCAGTCTGGCTTGTGACTGAGTCAAGTTGTCCTGGCAGTTTGATGGTCCATAAATGCCCCACCGTCAGCAATAAATACACCTTCTCAGTTGGCGAGATGGAACTGAGGGCCAAAACCTAATAAGAAAGGTCCACGGTTTATTTTCGTTCCCTAAATAAATTATCATCATAGCTATGTTTCTCTTGTTTGTGATCGCTATTGTTATACCAACAGATTTTTAGACCAACGTGTTTGTTCATCCAAACTGTTTGGAACGGATGAGTTTCGAAGGAATAATTAAGTTTTCCACTTATCCGAAATTCATCAAAAATCTTCCTTTTCAAGCTAGATCAACGAAAAAATTTCACTAACAATTTCGTTTCAGTCTATTTTTTCAACGCGACGAAGGGCCAAAATCATTATTTTGCGTTAGGATCAATTTGCAGAGGATCCACAATACTTTTAAATTCTCTTCGGAAAGGAAATAAAAGCAATTGGCATATACACATTGGCTCTATCAGCCCCGTTCATTAATCGCATAATCAACGAGCCCCGTTTGGTAATCAGTAAGATCCGCGGCTTGAATTTATCTGGATATAATATTTGGTTTACCATATCATTGCTTACTCAATTTTAATAATAAATAATGGACCTCACATCCCAAGTGTCCAAATATGTTTTCTTTCAATATTTATTAGTGTAGGTCAACTGCATCAGAAATTCAATTATATTCCTCTTTTGAGACACTTATTATTCCAACCAAATTAAAAAAATTCTCAGGGGATTATTTGAGAAATGCTGAGCAGTGACAGTTCTGAGACATAAGAATTATTACGACGTTCTTCATGTTATAAATTTCGTCGCTAGACCGAAGTCAGTTTGTCACTGCCATCAATCGATCCTTCGAGAGTGCGTCCTTCGTTCCGATAGCGTCAAGGACTTCTATTGGGACTGTCTTCTTCGGCCCATTTATTTGATTGAATATTAAGTTAAGATCCAACTCTCAGAAGGTTTCACTAACACAATGCAGCAGTTCATGAACTTATCTCGATAATAATACCTTTATAATAATACCTTTATCCCCGGTCTGATGCAAGTGGTTTAGAAATAAATTCCTTTGTGAACATTTTCTCACCGTAGTGTAAAAACGTCAGATGCAATGTATATGCTAGGAAAAATCCTTTCGAATTCACGAAGAAAAGGCACGACAATAAAACAGACATCACGTTACAGCGTTTTTCGATAAAGTCAAACTGCTGTTAATAAATGTTCTATGTTAAGGACACTTTTTATTCATTTGTCGCTATGAAAGAGTTAATTAACCCTATTTCCCACTTGTTATTCTATATGAATAACAGTAATTGTAATAATAATGGTACCATAATATGTTTAATAATAATATATCACAAATCCTTCTTTCCTGATATTCAGTTTACTTTGTCGATTTCGTCAAGTCGTTTTCCCGGTAAATTATAATAGGAAACAAACATTTCTGTTATCTTTGAATATATACAATTTCAAGTTACAGTGTAGGGAAGCATTTTGAACCATTCATCGATTCCTAACCTGGTCATTAGAAGCTTAGTGAAAGATGCGTATTGATTTGATTGAGAAGGCAACACTTCAAAATAACAAGGCGTGGCAGAATGAAACCTCATTGTAATTGTGTTAGCTTTGTTGTCAGAACGCTTCGAACATTGTGTCCTCCTATCAACAAGGGTTAGGCAATTTTTCTGATTACAAACGTCTGCAAAATTGAATTTCCATGTAATCGTCATTGGGCTAGACACCATTTTGCTTCATAATTAATAGCAAATATAGATGAACCTATGTGTATGCAATGATAGGCAGCGAAAACATTTAATAAAAAATTCATTAAAATAATGTTTTACAAAATTGGTTGAAGTCCACAGAAGGAGCCAAGCTGTTCACATGTTCCACGTATTGAATTGAGTAATCATTTTATCATATTTCATCGGAGTGTGGCTGGATGTGTAAGGTTGGAACGGTGACTTATTGCGATTTCAGTTTTGGGATGTAAGAGGAAAGACGAAGCCAACCGATTTCGTTTCAGACTAAATGAAGAGTTATCGTGTGTAGATCAATGGTTTATGTGCCTGCGCTCTACTTTGGAGAAAAATGGACTACTGGAAACAAAGGCTGCATGTAGAGTAAAGGAAAGGTGTAAGCAATTTGCACAGAAGAGTGTAATAAGCTGTATTACCCTGGGTGTCGAAGCAAAGCGTGCGTTATATGATGGGAAGTTGTCATTATTACTGTGATCTCCCGGTGCTGTGACTCGACAGCGGAAAAGAGAAAAAGGTCGAAGGTTATGAGAGGAATGGCCATAGTTACGCGGAAGGATAGTATCAATGCAGACGTTTTTCATAGTACAACGGAGAGGGATAGGAATATGCGAAAAGAGTAAGTTCACACGTTCTGAGAGGAATCAGAAATAAATTGATGCGAGTCAATTTCAATTTGTTGAAATGGGTGATCAATGCGGAGTGAAAAACAAGAGAAAGACTGAATTATTATGGGTGCATGAACCGTGTCGAACAGGCCTTACAAAAAACACTCATCATCGTGGAGGTACCGAGACGGCAGGCACTCGATAGGCATGAGTGTAGAATAAAAGCTAGTGAATTAATTTTACCTCGATGTTGAAACGCTTCCCCATCATTGGCTGTCGCGTAGCGGAACAAGTTGAACAAAGGTTAGGTTGGGCCTCTCAAACAATGACCGGGCACGGTTAAACAACGGGAAGGGGCCGAGCCCTGTAGATGACACTGATCTCTGACCTCCGTACTGATCCGAAGGGTGTGTTGTAGGCTCGTGGCCACACCATTTAGGTTTTTGGAGCTTGGTTTTAACGTGCGTGTGAGTGCATGAGTGGAGTGTGTGGTGCGATCTGCCATCGGCCATCCCCGCCCCCCGATCCCTGAGAACCCGACCTTGCATATGTATCTGTATCTGAATTTACTAAAAGTACACCCTCAAGATGAAAGGATTGATGTAAGTCTCAATTTTGAATTGTCACAACAAAAGCGTTCATGTATTCACAATCGTGGGGGGTGCAAATTCGTGTTCATCCACATCATAACGTAAATGACTTCTTACTCTGCCATGCATGAAACAATTCCAGTGTTTTTGAGCGGAGGATTATGCTATGCTTGTAATATAGCATGAGAAGGATTGAATATGATCGGTTGATAAATAATGATGATCGTTCAGGAGCTACACTTCTGTTTCAGTTATTCATGTAATAATGGTTTAAACAAATGAAATCTCGCAACAAATCAAAACGATGTCTGAAGTCTCAAATGGACCTCAATAAAGGTGAATTATTTCTTCAATGTTCTCTAGACATGTTACAGTTGTCTACATCATTGTCCTATAAACTCAAGATATATTGTGGTTATATTCAATTTCGCTGTTTTTTCGACATCTCTGCATTGAGGTTGGACGTTCTATTATGGCTATATACACAGAATGTTTCCTCCAGACGTATAGCTGTGTACATACAACCATAGGAACTCTCATAAATACATGCGATCTGATTAAAAAGATGTAAGAGTAAAAACGCGATAATTGTATTTCTGTCGTTCATAGCACTTGTTAAGTGAACTTTATACAATCTGTTGCACCACGATATAAGAAGAATTTTAACATGGAAAGAAGTGCGATGCTTCTCTGTCGGAATGATCCTCACTAGCGTTTCTTTCCAGTACAGTTCCAGCGTTACTTAAATGGTGTGCGGCCCAGATTCCTAAACACCATTAAATGTCAAATTGGAGCGAAAAATGCCAGAACAGCGACAACAGGCTTGGGCCGATAGCGCCAATGATGAGACACTAAATTGCTGTTTTCGACCTAAAGAAGAGGCTCTTGCAGGAGAAAATTGAAGTCTTCGGTGATGAAAGCTTATTTTGCACGTGCCTGACTTGGTGGGAAGACGATCTTCTCGTATCTGAAAAAAAGGAAACACCAGAACACGATTCATTTTTTAATATTAGACCGTGCTCTGTCAGTGTTGAATCTGGAAATGTTTTTAACTCTAATTTTCACGTGAATGGTGAAGATTAAAAGTTTATAATAGTGTAGACCGACTCAAAACAGGAATGAAAGTGAATTATATTGAAAAAATTAGATATTGTGACGGAATCATTCCCCAATAATGACCAATCAGGATCACTCAGGTAGAATGTTCTCAGGTCTGGATCAGCCAATTTTTCTAGGATTTCTATGAGTTCAGTAACTGAAAGGCTGGTAGGGAAATGAACATGGCTTCATGATCAGAGTCTACAGCAAATTGAAGGGATGAATGAATCGTGACGATTAAGTGAGAATGTATGAACATTTTACAGCGCTGACAGGACGGCAAGAACTCTACATATATGATAATGTGATTTATTTGGGGCTCATAGCAGTGTAACTGGTGTCAGCTAGAATAAAAAATTGTATTTATTCACGGTTTCTGCCTCACACTTATGATCAGAATATTTTTCACGAACAAATATAATTGGAAAGACCTCCTCATGACCACGAAAAATGTAAAACGGGAATGACAACAATCAATCACTTACGGTATTTAATAAGGGTCTCAGAAATAAAGAAAGGTTTTAAAGCCGACAATTTATTCAATAATTCCAAAGTGACGTTTTCCATCCAGTCGAAGGAAAATAATTTGAAATCTCTTTTGGTTCCCTACTTTTAACAGATTCTGGATTTCAAATCTGCTATGTTCTCGACCAAACAGTCAGCCGTCCTTGAAGCCTTAAGTTTTCGTACATGTTTCAGAGTATCGAAACTGATGTTCTTCTTTTCATTTGTTTCATTCACCATTACCTCAACGCCGGTTTCTAATTGATTGAGCACACCCTGCTCATCAGTGACCTAATTGAAAAAATCAGGAGTTTTTAAGACAATGAATCTCACCGGACTGCTCCATGTTCCCAAGCCATGGAAGAAGTCTTCGAATTACTGGCCACTTTCTTGCTGAAAGTGTAACCTAATGTTAATAGTTGCACCGTCGTGCTGAAAGTGAAACCTAATGTTAATAGTTGCACCGTCTAGCTGAAAGTGTAACCAAATGTTAATAGTTGCACCGTCTTGATGAAGTGTAACCTAATGTTAATGTTTGCACCGTCTTGCTGAAAGTGTAACCTAATGTTAATAGTTGCACCGTCTTGCTGAAAGTGTAACCTAATGTGAATAGTTGCACCGTCTTGCTGAAAGTGTAACCAAATGTTAATAGTTGCACCGTCCTGCTGAAAGTGTAACCTAATGATAATAGATGCACCGTCTTGCTGAAAGTGTAACCTAATGTCAATAGTTGCACCGTATTGCCGAAAGTGTATCCTAATTTGAACACTTGCACCGTCATGCTGAAAGTTTACCCTAATGTTAATAGTTGCACCGCTAGGCGGAAAGTGTAAATGAATAGTTGCACCGTCTTGCTGAAAGTGTAACCTAATGTTTATAGTTGCTCCGTCATGCTGATAGTGTAACCTAATGATAATAGATGCATCGTCATGCTGAAGTGTAACCTATTGTTAATAGTTGCACCGTCTTGCTGAAGTGTAACCTAATGTTAATAGTTGCACCATCTTGCTGAAAGTGTAACCTAATGTTACTAGTGAAAGTGTAACATAATGTTAATTAAATTGTAAGTGTTATGAACACGAACTGGTTTTGGTCCCAGCGTGACGGTGCAACTAGTCACACGACAATGACTTTTGATGGATGCTTTAGAAAAAGAAACCGCATGTAAGCTGATTGAAAGGCTTTGAGATTTCTGATTTGACAGCTGTTCACTTCTTCGTATATTGTCATCTTAAGAGCAAGACGTCCCGGAACAATCCTATGACAGTGGAATAGTTTAAGATAAAAATAATAAATTAAATATAATGCATTACTTGTGATGTTTTTGGGAATAGGTTATTCCGTCTACGCTCCCAATCTTTGAAGAGTTGGAAAACAAAAGTACTTAATTTGATAATATTAGGATTGGTTGAATTGAATCCCATGTGGAATATTTGATAAATTGAACGTATTATAACGTTTGTTGTTAGCAATATAATTAGGATTAAATTGAAAAAAAAAATGAAATTTGCCTGACTGTGAACACCAATTGAGAATCGACTGGGAGAAAGCGCATTAGATTGAGGAATAGTAACACAAAATAAAGGAAAGACATACGATCTCTCTTTGTGGGACGATCACAGCCGGTTTTTATTAATTGCATGAACCCATGATGAACACAAAATGAGGGAATTGAACTTCGAAGGACCCTGACAATTCAGAGCAGCAGAACTGCCGCCTGTAGCAACTAGGGAACGGTCGTCCGGCAGATCAACGGCTGCAATTCAGGTGCTCGTTGTCCCCCGTTCAGATCTCCACGGCTCCATATCCGTTGTTGATGTAAGGCTGCCTTAATGGATTCATTTAAATTTCTTTCATTTTTTTTATTACATATTTTGTGAGACTGAACGCAAGACAGAGGGGCATCTGGAGCTGAAGTGGTTGAACGCTGCGCTGAGACGCGGAGCCCTAGACGATAATCTTTGAAACCTCTCAACATGAATGGTAATGTAAAAGAAATTATTAATTTCATGAATGTATGCAAAATAAATTTAGCCTAAATGTTTATGAATTCATGATAAATGTATTAATATAATTCAAAAAAATTATGATAAACGTATTTACGAACCACACGATTTTTCTTCGACCAATTTAAATAATGCCACCGTTTATGGTATTTCAGAAAACAATTGAGATGAATTATTCATCGTAATGTGCTTAGATACATTATATCGGATAAGAGACAAACACGGATGAACTCTCAATTACAAAAGAATATTAACTAATTTCAGCACCCAATACGAATGAATGATCCGATGCTACAATGGGACGTCAACAAACGAGCACTCAAAACTTCCAGTTCAATGTGCGGGGAATACATGTGCAGACTCAACAATTCCTTTATATTGATGTTACAAATTTTAATGTATTAATCATTGACATTTTTTGTTCCAGGGCATCCAGAGGAATGAAGATATTGGCTGACTAAAACGCAAGCGATATGTTTTATGTTTGATCCTACTGAATAGCCAGCCTCACAGTCGTCTAACTCGGCTGAAATAACTTGAATCGTTTCTGCTGCCATGGAAGAATTCGGCTCTTAGGGGCTTCTCCAATAAGGAAAGTAATCAGCGGTAAACGAGCCTTCGCGTCCACAGCTGCGGGTTGGTCCGTCAACGAGCCCAGTCCAGGGAGCCTGGAAGCAAAATGCGGCTAGTGTAATGACTAAAAAGAAACATGCTGCTTAGGGTAACATTGATCATTGGATGATCGTCGTTTGTTGGTGTCTGTCACTAATCTGGTAAAGATGACGAGACGACATCAAAACTGTTGATTACTAGTTCCATCTAGCATGTTATATCCTCTGATTTGATAGATACTATATATGAGACGGTCAGGTCCCGAAATGTTGAAAAGTATTTTTAAACTCTCGACGTTTATTCTACTGTTGCTTTCGTTGAGCCCCGTGTCGTCTGTATCAGCAAGCTGCACTGAGGTCAGAGTTTCAATGTTTTGGATTCCTCTCCAGGTACGATTTTCCTACGCTCTGCAAAACTGTAGTCGGTGGTTATTTTCAAAGCCTTATGCAACAAAAGCTGCGATTATTATTTCATAAATGTCGTAACTGAGCAGATATACGGTTTCGCTTCATAACATTTTATCGGCATAGTACGCATCCTCTGGAGTAAAGAGCTGCTCACTTCCTGATGAAGTTGTTTCGTTACAAACATGTATACAAAATTGTCGCCCTATAACTACGGAACATGACGGTTAAATGGGTGATATGAAAAACAGATTTTGTTCCGGAATTGTTGACAGAGGCTTAATAACGTTCAAAATTAAACACATTATCAACCAAATATGCTTGTGTAACATGTTTGATGGAAATAAACGATCAACCACAGCCAAATTTTATCAGGTATTAGAGTATCGAGCCTTTCTTGCACTCAGTTTGGAGGTCAACTATTTGTGTAGCCCCCTCACTCGAGGTAGCCCCCGCACTCGAGTAACTTTGAGGTTAGTCGCATGCAGTGCTTTGCCCTGCAGCGTGGTTTGACTAAATAGCCAGAGAAGAAATTCACAGAAAGTGATGCAAGGTTTACAAATAAAAAATGAAAAATGTAATTAATCAGAGAGCTATTAATCAGAGAGCTATTAATCAGAGAGCTATTAATCAGAGAGCTGCTTGGAAAGCTGATAACACCTGAAAAACATTTTCACAACTCACTCTGCTCACTTTTTTCACTTTCTTTGCCCCGGTACAGATAAATATGTTATGTATATGTTATGTATAATTATTAAAGCATGTACTCAACCACAAAGTTACTTTGCTGCCTTCTTTATAATATCTGAAGCTGGCGCCCTGGCTAAAATGTGACTACATTAATTGCTGAACTTTGCATAAAACAGCACCAACTGTGGTATTTCGGCTAATTGATTTAGTACTAATCATAGGTTTTACTCAATAGAGAATTGATGGTTTTCTCATCGAAGGCCAACATATCTCCAACGACAGCAACTCCATCGCCTTAAAATGATGAGGAAGAGAGCCCAACATCAAAACAGTTCCCATGCTAACTGACGTTGAGCGTGGTATGTAAATCCGTCGTATATAAAGTGTCTTTATAACACCGTCTATTTTCTAATTTTAAATCAAAAGATCTTCCTCCACAGAGTATTACAATATATTGAATACCAATCTGATCTGAAAAATTGGGTTTTAGCTTCATCGGGGAAAAAAAACAAATCGTACCACCATGTTACCTACTGCATTGACTGTCTCATCCGTTTTGCAACATCATTGAAATCTTCGGTGATTATGTACTCAAGATATTGAAATTCATCAACACAAATGAGTGCGAGGTCACTTATTTTTACTTCTTGTACACGTTCAGTAATTAGATCTTTTCGGCTTAACAAGCTTACATCCATTTGTGTAGTGGTAATTATAATATCATGTCGTTGAGCAAAATTGCTACAAATATCAAGAAGCTTTTCCTGTGCTGTGAGAGTAGGCGCTGGCAAAATAATTCTACTCATCGGAGTAATCGTGAAGAACAACTGTCAATGCTGAACCACCTGCCAACTTTTGTTAATACTATGGAAATACGACAAGTTGCACACAACATGGGGAGGAGCTCCACTCTCCATTTACTTTGAGTACTACGTCAAATGATTTACTTTTCATTCTAAAAGCACAGGATGACGAGCACATTAAAACTTCTGTAATACTCAACAGATTGTTTCAGAGCGAAGATCGCCATTTCGGTCCCATGGCTCTCTTTGAATCCAAACAGACAGCTAGTGGTAGACAAAGGTGTACAATCTTCCATCAATAGCCTTCTGCTCAAGAACCTTGGCTATTGAGATGGCAATATCAATGAAAATATAATTATTAGAGGCAGGAGGGTCCACCGTTTTATATTTAGGAAGACGGACCACTATTATGCGCATTGATAATCATGTTAACTCCTTGACATGTATGAAGCCAGAAAGGAAGAGTGTTTGCAATCAGAGTGTGTGAAGAATAATTTTACTCTTCACTAGATACGCCCTCCTTTCCAGCGGCTAAGTTATTTTTGAGGTCTTAGAGGATGCACGGTACCTCTGACACAAAGACCATTTCATTAACAGCAGGAACATTGTAAGGGGCGTCCTGCACTGAACCTATATTCTCTTACATGTCAACAGAATTCTCAATATCATGAAAGTGCACCACTTAAACGTTTGCATTTTTACTTCACATATTTTGCCAGACGTCACGACTCTCATTGCTTCAGCTTTAGGATTGAGGTTCTATTTCCAACCAAAAATCTTTACCTCTACATGCGCCACTTTGTTAGGAGCGGTTGCGAATGCAATTGCTGTAACTTCTGTGTACAGCACCCTTAAGAGCGAGCAGATATTGCAGCAGTTCTGCATTGAGAGTAATATTTTATATGTGGTAATTGGTTCTGGTTAGACTTGGGTGAATGTTCGTGATCTTAATGCCAACTGCATGTGTGTTGTTTTTAGAAGGCGATGTTCAGGTTGTTCTTATTAATTCTGTCCATGAACTGCCAGAAATCCATTTTGGTTTCTGCGGAGGGGAATTTTACAGCTTGTGTCATTGAGTTACCCATAACAATATCACGGTTTTCAATTTCGGAAAATATGACGAAGTCGCTTTAAAAGATGTTAACGAGAAAAAGAGTTGAACTTATGTGGATTGGAGACAATTAGTTTCAAATTAAAATTGACAAAGCCCAAGTTTATTACTAACTAGTTGGAGCTTTTTAAAATTGGATTTGCACTTCAATAAATCAACACACTGCAGCATTCAATTAGGAAAAAAACAAATAACTTTTGATGTTGTCGTACAGTATGGTCGGATTGATTGTGGACTATTTCTGGGCCATCGAAATTCTGGTGTAATTTTATGATCGTGAAACAAAATCTAGGTAATAACAAGGTAGTAATTTAAGGCGTTAAATTGAATTCACTATTTAAATGAAATTATATAATAATTCACGTCTGAACGAAACCGTCCGAATGAACTTTTGCCTCAGGAGAATGCCAATACGAAGTTCATGCTTCTTTCTAGCTTTCAACGCTGAGCTGACTAGTGTTCGGGAAAAGGTGGGTTAGGGAGGACGCTTGTCATAACGCTTGGAGCTGATATTGTTATACTCCAGAGGGTAGGGAGGTGAACTAAATGGTTGGCGATAGTAAGTATAGTTAATAAACTTGTCTCAAAGTCATTAGTACATGCAATATTTGATATACACAATGCCATACGACGGAGCTTTTCATGACTCACGTTGAGGCTCCGTTGAAAATGAAGGAACAAATCAAATCAAAATTCATATACACAAGCAAGCAGTCGGTGTGCATGTTTCTAATGAGGAATGACGGAATAATAGTTGACTGTCCGAAAAATGATCTGTATCCGTTTTTCCGCATAAATTCCTGATGCAGTATTTATGCGCTCGAAGCGATCACAGCGGAGTGAACGGTAAATTGTTAACGTTCGACGTTATCGCAAATGGACCTTCCTTGAGAAATGTGTTGACTGGATTTGTCGTAAGTCTCCAAATTGCCGTTAATGTTTGAGATCGATTCGGTCCACAAATGACTAAACTATCTAACTTGAAGTTTCACTTATAAGCTTGACAAGTTTTTCCATAGAATGTGAATGTGTATGATTAAATTGATTATTTATGGAGTGTCGAAGACTTGAAGGCCTTTAGAAAGCGATGATTTCTTGGTTAAAGTGCATCACACTTTTCCCAGCATGAAACGGATTAAAATTAAAGAAACATGTTATGAGACAAAATCACCACAATGAACAATGTTAGAATGATAATGAGAAATTTGGCAAATTCTAGCGTCCCTTTATTGCATTTGATATTAAGGCCAAAACGTTCCAGAATACTTGAGTGGGCTTCTTCAACAAACTCTCTTTACAATCAACTCAGAAGATCAAATTGAACCTCAGAGCTCATCACTTGAACACTGAAAACGTTTCGAAGGGTTCTGTCCATTTACTTATGTGTACTTTTTCCTGACACCAGGAAACGTGCTCTGAACCTGCTTTTGAGCACCTGGATGTGTCCGGGGACCAGATAATGGGCTCTGAACCTGCTCATGAGCACAAGGATGTTACCGGACACCAGTAAACGTGCTCTGAACCTGCTCTGGAGCACATGGATGTTACCGAACATCAGATAACGTGCTCCGAACCTGCTCTGGAGCACCTTGATGTGACCGGACACCAGATAACGTGCTCTGAACCTGCTCAGGAGCACCTGGATGTGACCGGGCACCAGATAAAATGCTCTGAACCTGCTCATGAGCACCTGGATGTGATCGGGGACCAGATAACGGGATCTGAACCTGCTCATGAGCACATGGATGTTACCGGACACCAGATGACGTGCTCTGGACCGTCTCAGGAGCTCATGGATGTTACCGGACACCAGATAACGTGCTTTGAGCCTGCTCAGGAGCACCTGGATGGGACCGGACACCAGATAACGTGCTTTGAGCCTGCTCAGGAGCACCTGGATGGGACCGGACACCAGATAACGTGCTCTGACCCGGCTCAGGAGCACCTGGATGTGATGTAATTTCGAGTTATTCTTTTTCTTCTTTCTAATTGTTATGCAATGCAGTGAATAACCGACGGTGATTGCGACTGCTGAACAAAAAAAATGGAGGGAAGAGCTTGTTGGCAGGAGAGTGGTCACTTAAGCCTGCACGTGCAGGTCACGTGCAGACCACGTGCAAACCACGTGCAGACACCTGTTCTTTATCAGCTCATAATAATTATGCTGATTCTCTTCAACGTCTCTTGTGTGTTCTTGAGAAACGCCTTCTACCAAGCATGCGCCTGTGATTCAAAAGCGCATATTAAAGGTAGAAAAAATACAGTGCCGCGTCAGCAAGCTCGAGCCAATAGCGCCGATGATGAGACACTGAATAGCTCGAGCCAATAATAGGTAATTTAGACGGTAATGGCTTGCGCAGGATAAAATTTAAGTTCACGTAGAAAGTTCCTCTGCGTGCGCTTAGACTTGTATACGCGAAAAAAGATTGTTGATACAAATTACGGTTTTCCGAAATTAGCTAGCCACAAGTTAATTTTTCGTTTATGATAAATCACAAACAAGTTACCCGTCTGAAACAGAAAGTTTTAAGGAACGGTGTGTGAATAACACAGTTCTCGGTTTATTAAATGTTATTTATAAATTTAATTGTTTGCAAACAAGACAAATCCTCAGCCACCTAAGAACAACAATTAAACGGTGACACAAAGCACTTTGTTATAAAAAGTGTACTGCCAGCCTCTCTGAAAATTTGTCTATATTTACGTACGTGTTGTTCTATCAAGTCTACCTCCACTGTCTGAAATATAGATGGCGCTTTGACAGTCTGCCCTAGTCAGAAAGTGACCATAAATGTCTTATACGCTCATGAAATCTGCCCCATTTGTGGCAGGCAGCAAGCACTATCATAGGAACATTCGCTACTTCACACTGTGCGGGTTGTGTGAAAGCTGCTTTTGCAAGAAGAGGCACCTTTTTGGCATCGCTTTGTTGTATATAAGCTAAAATGGGAACATTGCCATGCGTTTTGCGTGCGAGGTAACGCATCTGGATCTTCATTGCGTATGCTGAGAATCACGATCATCCTCCATGAGTAAAAAAAAAACATTAAGCTGAAAAATTCAATGAAACCGTAGGAGCATTCCCACTCACAGAAGACTCAGCCGTATTTCAAATCAACGTCTATTTGCAAACAAATGAAAACGCACTGTAGAGTGTATAACCAAATATGCATAGTTAGTCTAATGATTCTATGTCATATACCCGGATATCTCAGTGTAGTTTTTGTCATTCAACATTAAACTTTAGTAGTCCGCGACCATCACGTCTGCGCCTGCTACCGTATCCATGATTCATCTATTAATTTTTCTTACGAAACTTCATTATGCGATTCTAGATGAGCTGCTGGAGCCATATAAGGAATTAACGAATATTTTTTTAGGGAATTTTGTGCTGAATTTGAAATTTTGAGCTCGTTCATGAACACCGTCAGAGGAAGCTCGTTCATGAACAACGTCAGAGGAAGCTCGTTCATGAACACCGTCAGAGGAAGCTCGTTCATGAACACCGTCAGAGGAAGCTCGTTCGTGAACACCGTCAGTGGAAGCTCGTTCGTGAACACCGTCAGAGAAAGCTCGTTCATGAACAACGTCAGAGGAAGCTCGTTCATGAACACCGTCAGAGGAAGCTCGTTCATGAACACCGTCAGAGGAAGCTCGTTCGTAAACACCGTCAGTGGAAGCTCGTTCGTGAACACCGTCAGAGAAAGCTCGTTCATGAACACCGTCAGAGGAAGCTCGTTCATGAACACCGTCAGAGGAGGCTCTTTCATGAACACCGTCAGAGGAAGCTCGTTTATGAACACCGTCAGAGGAGGCTCTTCCATGAACACCGTCAGAGGAGGCTCGTTCATGAACACCGTCAGAGGAAGCTTATTCATGAACACCGTCAGAGGAGGCTCTTTCATGAACATCGTCAGAGGAGGCTCGTTCATGAACACCATCAGAGGAAGCTCCTCAGTGTATATATGAATAATTTGACTAATATAGAGCCATTTCACTTATAAATAATAAATGGTACTGCACAATTGTCCAAAGCGAAGCAACTAATCTAAAAATAGATTGTTTAATAACTTGGCAGCAGCTAAACTATTATTTTCTTTTGCTATCGACGGCACCCTCAAATGAACACCCACCAAGGTTCAGCGCATCTGCCGAATGGCCTTGCTGCAGTTGATGGTCACACGAACATCTTACGAACCAACATAAATAAACAAACAGACGTCCCGACATCAGCGTATCATGATGAAAACTAGCAGTGTCCTTGAGTCGTGCATACAAACTAATTTTTCTATTGATTTCATGTATGTATGCATGCAAAGTTCCAGCAAGTGTGTATCAATACAAACATTACTGATAAAAAAGTTACAAAAATATCTAACACGTTCACATAAAATTCTTAACACATCAAACTGCTCATAACCCTACTTGCATCATTATCCGGTAAAATAACTCTATAAGACCCTCAAGCATCATTCTAAAAGTTGCCTACGTCAGTGTGTTCCGAAAATATTATCTCGGATCCATGGATGCGTCTCTGTTCTTTATATGTGCTTGTCACATTTTTATGTCATTTGACACTTCAATATCTTCCTAACAGCCCCGGCCGGCTAGTTGTTGGAGACCCAGAACTTTTGGACGAACACTGGAAAATGAGTTTGTGACAAATACAGGTGACTGAAAGAAACTGTCTAAAATATTCAGAATTCTGAATGTCTTAGAACAATCCAACCTACCACAAATTCTGGACTTACTGTGCTCAAATTTCTTAACTTTCGTACATCGTGCTAATATAGGTTTGAGTTGGATGTAGGCCTTATCTTGTGGGATTCCTTTATTGTTACTGGTACATACATCCTGAATAAACACAGTTCGAGTTACGAAAATTGATCAAAATTGGACTGGGTTGTTCTTTTAAAATAAAATAAAAATGAAATTCTATCTTGCAGCTAATTTCATGAATAACATATACATTTTTTCAATCCTCGAAGTAGTACGATGAAACTGAATCCTTGATCTCTATGCGATCACTGGTATGTGGTTCACGCTCGGTTCCACATTGATTGTTGCTGTATCACGACTACAAAGCCAAGCCATTCTTTACTCCCAACAAACTGGTGTACGAGGTAACGTCATCTCGACATAATTGCATTCGTGGTTCACCATATTTTCAGACAGTGAGTCTTTTCATACCAATACGGGCAGCTGGCCCATTGTCCCAATTAGCTGCCCTAGACTATTGAAAATAAATCTTGCCCAGAGCAGCAGCTGGTTCAGGCTGGTGCCACCATCACGGACTGACCGATAGTGAATAAGACATACTCTTTCATTGGCTGGAAGACACAAAGCCCTCAGAAGTTCAGGTGCTTGCTAAAGCCTTCAACTTCAGTTCGCTCTTCGATTGTAGTCTGCGCGCCTATGTGCAGCAATGGGTTTCCTAGCTCTTTTTCAAATCTGGCCTAGCACTTGTCCGCTGCACTGTTAAATCCTTTGCTTAATTTGAGAACAATTCAAGACAGAATTCAATGAGATGAATCCGATTAACAAATAATTCAATGGTTACCAGCTCTTGGAATCTGCGGAGAGGGTTGCTTTCAATTCGGATGAATCCAAAACCCCTTTAATGCGGGTCGTGGTGTAGTGCAAGTTATTTGGACCAATTGTGCTACTAAGCAAGTAGAGCATGTTGTTTTGTGTCTTCAATGCAATGAAAGAGTATGTATTATTCACTTTCGGTCCTTCCGTGTTGGTGGCAACAGCCTGAAACAGCTGCTGCTCTGGGTGATGATTTTTTTCAATAGTCGAGGGCAGCAAATTTGAACAATGGGACAGCTGCCCGTGTTGGTATAAAAAGACTCACTGTCTGAAAATATGGTGAATCTCGAATGCAATTATGTCGAGATGACGTTACATCATACACCAGTTTTTTAAAAGTAAAGAATGGCTAGGCTTTGTAGTCGTGATACAGCAACAATCAATGTGGAACCGAGCGTGAACCACTTACCAGTGATCGCATAGAGATCGGGCATTCAGTTTCATCGTACTACTTTGAGAATTAATAAAATGTATATGTTATTCTTGAAATTAGCTGCAAGATATTTTGTACCTGTATTTACATACACGAATGGGATTTCAATGTCTTTAAACTTTTGAAATAACAACCCGGTCAAATCTTACGCGATTTTCGAAGCTCGAACAGTGTTTATTCAGGAGGTATGTGCCAGTAACAATAAAGGAATCCAACTTGATACGGCCTATATTCAACTGAAACCTAAATTAGCACGATGTTCTTAAGTTAAGAAATTTGAGCACAGTAAATCAAGAATTTGTGGCAGGTTGGATTGTTCTGAGACATTCAGCATTCTAAATATTTTAGGTTCGTTCAGTCACCTATATTTGTCATATACTCGTTTTCCAGTGTTCTTCCAAATGTTCTGGGTCTCCAACAACTAGCCGGCCGGGGCTGTTAGGGAGACACGGAAATGTCACATGACATAAAAATGTGACAAACACATATAAAGGACAGAGACGCATCCTTGGATCAGAGATAATATTTTCGGAACACACTGACGTAGGCAACTTTTAAAATGATGCTTGAGGGTCTGATCCAGTTATTTTACAGGATTTGATGCAAGTAGGGTTATGAGCAGTTTGATGTGATAAGGATTTTATGTGAGCGTGTTAGATATTTTTTTACTTCTCTTATCAGTACCTGTTTGTAATGAGACACACTTACTGAATATTTGCATGCATACAGAAATGAAGTCATTAAAAAAATTCGTTTGTACACGTGACTCACGGATACTGCTAGTTTTCATTATGAAACGCTTATGTCGGGATGTTTGTTATTTTTGTTGGTTCCTCGGCTGAAGCAAATAATCTTTTTTGGTAGAAGGTTTAGCTGCTGCCAAGTTATTACACATCTTCTATTTAGATTAGTTGCTTTGCTTTGGACAATTGTGCAAGGGACTTTAATAATCAAAAGTTAAATAGCTCGATTTTAGTCAAATTATTCATATATACACCGAAGAGCTCCTCTGACGGTGTTCATGAACGAGCTTCCTCTGACGGTGTTCATGAACGAACTTCCACTGACGGTATTCATGAACGAGCATCCTCTGACGGTGTTCATGAACGAGCTTCCTCTGACGGTGTTCATGAACGAACTTCCACTGACGGTATTCATGAACGTGCTTCCACTGACGGTGTTCATGATCGAGCTTCCTCTGACGGTGTTCATGAATGAGCTTCCTCTGACGGTGTTCATGAACGAGCTTCTTTTGACGGTGTTCATGAACGAGCATCCTCTGACGGTATTCATGAATGAGCTTCCTCTGACGGTGTTCATGAACGAGCCGCCTCTGACGGTGTTCATGAACGAGCCTCTTCTGACGGTGTTCATGAACGAGCTTCCTCTGACGGTATTCATGAACGAGCTTCCTCTGACGGTGTTCATGAACGAGCCGCCTCTGACGGTGTTCATGAACGAGCCTCTTCTGACGGTTTTCATGAACGAGCTTAATCTGACGGTATTCATGAACGAGCTTCCTCTGACGGTGTTCATGAGCGAGCCGCCTCTGACGGTGTTCATGAATGAGCCTCTTCTGAGGGTGTTCATGAACGAGCTTCCTCTGACGGTGTTCATGAATGAGCCTCCTCTGACGGTGTTCATGAACGAGCCTCCTCTGACGGTGTTCATGAACGAGCTTCCTCTGACGGTGTTCATGAACGAGCCTCCTCTGACGGTGTTCATGAACGAGCCTCCTCTGACGGTGCTCATGAAGGAGCTCAAAATTTCAATTTTATCACTAAATCCGCTGTAAAAATATTCGCTGAAGCCTAATATGGCTCCAACAGCTCATCGAGAATCGCATAATGAAGTTCCGTCCGAAAAATGAATATACTGTACGAATCATGAATACGGTAGCAGGCGCAGAAATGATGGTCGCTGACTACTACAGTTAAATGTTGAAGCTTTATAGCGGAGACAAAAACTACACTAAGATATCCGGATCTATGACATAGAATCATTAGACTAAATACGCCCAGTAAGTTATAGGCTTTACAGTCTGTTTTCATTTGTTTGTAAATTGAAGTTGATTTGAACTTTGGCTGAGTCTTTTCTGAGTGGAATGCTCCTACGGTTTCTTTGAATTTTTCAGCACAATGTCTTGCTATTTTTGATACTCAAGCATGAGTTTTGTTCGTGATTCTCAGCATACGCAATAAAGACCCAGATGCGTTCCCTCGCACGCAAAACGCATGACAATGTTATCATTTGAGCTTATATACAACAAAGTGATGGCAAAGTGGAGCCTCTTCTTGCAAAAGGAGCTTATACACAACCCGCACAGTGAGAAGTAGCGAATGTTACTATGATAGTGATTGCTGTCTTCCACAAATGGGGCAGATTTCATGAGCGTATAAGACATTTATGGACCCTTCCTGACTGGGTTAGACTGTACAAAGCGCCATTAAGGTTTCGGTCCGTGGAGGTAGACTTGATACACTTAGGAAGACTTCGTTAAAACAACACGTACGTATATAAAGACAAATTTTCAAAGAGGCTGGCAGTACACTTTTCATAACAAATTACTTTGTGTCAACGTTTACGTGTTGTTCCTAGGAGTCTGGGGATTTTTGTCAGGTTTGCAAACGATTTATTTTTTACAAGTATTTAGGCATATATTTTTTAACTTTGTCGCTCGTATGTGCAATGACAAGATTTCCAGCAAATAACATACCCGAAAATAAAGTTTATTTAACCCAGAACTGTGTTATTCACACACCGTTCCTTAGAACTTTCTGTTTCAGACGGGTAACTTGTTTGTGATTTATCATTTAGGAAAAAAAAATTGTGGCTAGTTAATTTCGGAACTCTTTAATTTGTATCAACGATCAAAAAACAGAAAGTTGTCCGATCATTACTGTATTTTTTTTCACGTTTACAAGTCTAAGCGAGCGCAGAGGAACTTTCTACGTGAACCTAAATTTTATCCTGCGAAAGCCATTACCGTCAAAATTACATTCACATCATCGGCGCTATTGGCCCGAGCTATTCAGTGTCTCATCATCGGGCTATTGGCCCGAGCTATTCAGTGTCTCATCATCGGGCTGTTGGCCCGAGCTTGCTGACACGGCACTGCATTTTTTTTTCTACCTTAAATGGGTGCTTTTGAATCACAGGCGCATGCTTGGTTGAAGACGTTTCTCAAGAACACACAGAAACGTTGAAGAGAGTTAGCATAATTATTATGAGCTGATAGAGGACAGGTGTCTGCACGTGCAAGCTTAAGTGACCACTTTCTTGCCAACAAGCTTTTCCCTTCAATTTTTTGTTCAGTAGCCGCAACAACCGTCGGTTGTTCACTGCATTGCATAACAATTGGAGGAAACAAAAAGATTACCTCAAATTGACATCACATCCAGGTGCTCCTGAGCAGGTTCAGAGCACGTTATCTGGTATCCGGTAACATCCAGGTGCTTCTGAGCAGGTTCAGAGCACGTTATCTGGTGTCCGTTACCATCCTTGTGCTCCTGAGCAGGTTCGAAGCACGTTCTCTGGTGTCCGGTAACATCCATGTGATCCTGAATAGGCTCAGAACACGTTATCTGGTGTCCAGTAAAATCCATCAGCTCCTGAGCAGGTTCAGAGTATGTTACATGGTGTCCGTAACATCCACGTGCTCCTGAGCAGGTTTAGAGCACGTTATCTGGTTCCCGGTAGCAACCAGGTGCTCCTGAGCAGGTTCAGAGCACGTCATCTGGTGTCCGGTCACATCCAGGTGATCCTGAGCAGGTTCAGAGCACGTTATCTGGTGCCCGGTAACAACCATGTTCTCCTGAGCAGGTTCAGAGCACGTTATCTGGTGTCCGGTAACATCCATGTGCTCCTGAGCAGGTTCAGAGCACGTTATCTGGTGTCCGGTAACATCCATGTGCTCCTGAGCAGGTTCAGAGCACGTTATCTGGTGTCAGGAAAAAATACCCATTAGTAATTGGACAGAACCCTTCGAAAGGTTTCAGTGTTCAAGTGATGAGCTTTGATTTTAAATTTGGTCTTTTGAGTTGATTGTAAAGAGAATTTGTTGAAGAAGCCCACTCAGGTATTGTAGAACGTTTTGACCTTATTATTAAATGCGATAAAGGGACGCTAGAATTATGCAACAGTTCTCAATATCATTCTAACATTGTTCATTATGGTGATTTTGTCTCTTACTATGTAACATCAATTTGAATTTGTTTCAAGCAGGGGAAAGTGTGATGCACTTCAACCAAAAATCATAGCTGTCTAAATGCCTTCAAGTCTCTGTCACTACATAAACAAACCATTTATTCATACACATTCACATTCTTTGGAAAAAAATTGTCAAGCTCCCAAGTGAAACTTCAAGTTTAGATAGTTTAATCATTTGTGAACCGAATCGATCGCAAACATTAACGACAGCATGAAGACTTACGACAAATCCAGTCAACACATTTTTCAGGGGAGGCCTATTTGCGATAACGTCGAACGTTAACAATTTACCGTCCACTCCGCCGTGACCGCTTTGAGCGTAATAATACTGCAGCAGAAATTTACGCATAAATACAGATTCTGATCATTGACTGCTTGCTTGTGTATATGAATCTTGGTTTGATTTGGGCCTCATTTCCAACGAGCCTCAACGTGAGTCATGAAACGCCCCGTCATATGGCATTGTGTATATCAAATATTGTATGTAATAATGACTTTGAGCTAAGTTTATTACCTATAATTATTATCGCCTACCATTAACTTCATCTCCCTACCCTCTGAAGTATAACAATATCAGCTCCAAGCGTCATGCCAGATAACTATTTTTCTAATTTCTCGCGTCCTCAAAAACGCACCTTTTCTCACACACTAGTCAGCTCAGCGTTGAAAGCTAGTAAGAAGCATGAACTTCGTATGGGCATTTTCCTGAGGCAAAAATTCATTCGCACGGTTTTGTTTAGACGCGAATTATCATATAATTTCACAACAATAGTGGATTCATTTTATTGCCTACAATATACCACCTTGTTTTTACCTAGATTTTATTTCACGATCATAAAATTACAACAGAGTATCGGGGGCCCAAAACTAGTACACCATTATAATAGGTATCGCAGGGGAAATTGATTGATATCATTAAATCAATACACCACTACTGTACGACAGCATCGAAGGTAATTCGATTTTTTTTACAAAATAAATACTGCAGTGTATTTACTAACTAACTAGCTTCAACTAGTTGGTAATAAACTTAGGCTATGTCAATTTTAATTTGATACTAGTTGGCTCCAATCCGCGGTGGTTCAACTCTTTTTCCTGTTCTCACCTTTTAAAGTGACATCGACATATTTTTTGAAACTAAATACCGTGATATTATTATGGGTAACTCAATGACACAAGCTATAAAATTCCCATCCGCAGAAACCGAAATTAATTTCTGACAGTTCATGGACAGAATTAATAAGAACAACCTAAACATCACCTTGAAAAACAACAAAGATCCAGTTGGCATTTAGATCACGAACATTCAACAAAGTCTAACCGGAACTTCAACTTTTAGGCTTATCAATTACCACGCATAAAATATTACTCTCAATGCAGAAGTGCTGCAATATCTGCTCGCTCTCAATGGTGCTGAACAAATAGGTTGCAGCAATTGCATTCGCAGCCGCTCCTAACAAAGTGGCGCATGTAGAGGTAAAGATTTTTGGTTGGAAATACGACCTCAATGTAAAACTGAAGCACTGTGAGTCTCGACGTCTGACAAAATATGGGACGCAAGCATTGCAAACGTTTGAGTGGTGCACTGTCGTGATATTGCGAATTCTGTTGACATATAAGCGAATAGAGGTTCAGTGCAAAACGCTCCTGACAATGTTCCTGCTGCTAATGAAATGGTCTTTGTGACAGAGGTAAGGTTCATTCCCTAGGACCTCATAAATCACTTAGCCGCGTAAAATGATGGCGTACCTGGTGAAGAGTAAAAGTATTCCTCCCACACTCTGATTGCAATCCTTACACTCTTTTTTTCTGGCTGCATATATGTTAAGGAGTTAGCAAGATTATCAATTAGCCTAATTGTGGTCCGTCTTCAGAAATATAGAACGGTGGACCCTCCTGCCTCTAATAATTTCTTCCCATTGATATTGCCATCTCAATAGCCAAGGTTCTTGAGCAGAAGGCTATTGATGGAAGATTGTAAGCCTTTGTCCACCACTAGCTGTCAGTTTGGATTCAATGAGAGCCATGGGACCGAAATGGCGATCTCCGCATTGAAACAATCAATAGGGTATTGCAGAAGTTTTTAATGTGCCCGTCGTCCTGTGCTTATAGGATGAAAAGGAAACTGTAGATAGAGTAAATCATTTGAAGTTGATCTCAAAGTGAATGGAGAGAGGAGCTCCTCCCCGAGTTGTGTGCAACTGTATTTTGGTGCAGGCAACATAAATTTATTGTGCGGTGGGGGGGTTCAAAATCGGCCACTTACCATAGAATTAACCAAATTTGGCAGGTGGTTCAGTATTCGCAATTTTTCTATAACGATTACTCCGATGAGTAGAATTATTTTGTTAGCGCCTACTCTCACAGCACAGGAAAAGCTTCTTGATATTTGTAGCAATTTTGCTCAACGACATGATATTCTAATTACCACTACAAAAATGGATGCATGCTTGTTAACCCGAAGAGATCTAATTACTGAATGCGTACAAGAAGTAAAAGTAAGTGACGTCGCACTCATTTGTGTTGATAAATTTTAATATCTTGAGTACATAATCACTGAAGATTTCAATGATGACTATGATGTTGTTAAGCGGATGGGACCGCCAATGCAGCTGGTAATATGTTTGTACGAAAATTTGTTTAATCCCCATGAAGCTAAAATGCAGTACCTCAGATCAAATTTGTATACAATATATTGTAATACTCTGTGTAGAAAATTCTTATAATATACTATGTGAAAATAGACGGTGTTATAATGACACTTTATAGACGACGGATTTAGATCCCACACCGAACGTCAGTTAGCATGGGAACTGTTTTGATGATGGGCTCTCATCCTCGTCATTTTAAGGCGATGGCGTTGAAGGGACGTTGGCCTGCAATGAGAAAACCACCAAGTTCTCTATTGAGTATAACCTATGATTAGTACCTAATCAATAAGCCGAAATACCACAGTTGGTGCTGTTTTAAGCAAAGTTCACCAAGTAATGTATTCACCCTTTAGCCACGGCACCAGCTTCAGATTTCAAAAAGAAGGCAGCAAAGTAACTCTGATGCGCTCGATAACTTCAACTTATAAAGCAGGTCACATCCGCTATGAAGTGGGTGACGATGTCCAACTTGAACTTCTTGTATTAGTATTGGAGAGTCCATCAGATAGATTTATTTGCGATTACTGCAAAATCTTATCAAGATAATTCGTCGCGTCCTGTGTTACACAGCGGTAGCTGATGGCGGCTTGCTTAAGATCACAAACTTAGTGAGATTGTTTAACAGAGTTGTGACCCTAAAAAATTTCCTACAGATATTATGATGTAGTTTGCATTGGTGTAAACCATTGATTGTCTAATTGGTTGAACTAACCCTTAATCACGTATTCCATCCAAAACGCTCCATCATCTAGCTTACATCGGACAACCCAATTGAGATTTCTCCATGCTTCGGGATACATTTGAGGGCGATGTTCGTTCACATAGTCAGTACGCAAGGCAATACCCATATTCTCGACCTTCAATGTTAATATTGCCATTGTGGGCAGGTGTTTGGTACAAAATAAATAGTTGTATATGCCTGTAAATAACATTTTTACCGGTTGTAAATAACATTCAATAACAAATACGTTTGCATTTTTATATAAAATGTGAGCACAGTTGAGAAGAAAATCCATTAGCAAACAATAACATCAGAATTCCGAAAAACTTTCCTGGCCGCCTGCGATGTAAAAACGTTTAATGACTATTAAAAATATAAAGATCATCCCATTGATTTAATTTTGTATGCTGAAGTATTATGTGATCATTATAAATTCAGAAAGTGAGCTGACCAAAACTCTTTCATGTGTTATCACCTTTCCAAATAGCACTCTAATTAATTACATACTCCAATTTACATTTGTAAACCTTGCACCACTTGCAGTGAATTTCTTCGCTGGCTATTTTGTCGAACCATGCTGCAGGCCAAAGCACTTCATACGAATAACTTCACAAGTTACTCGAGTGCGGGGGCTACACAAATATTTGACCTCCGAACTAAGTGCAAGAAAGGCTTGATGCTTTAATACCTGATAATATTTTTATGGGGTTGATCGTTTATTCCCATCGAACATGTTCAAACACATTTCTGGTGGATGATGTGTTTCTTTTTAGAACGTGATTAAACCTCTGTCTAACAATTACAGAACAAAATCTGTTTTTCATATAACCCAATCAACTGTCATGATCCGAAGTTATAGGACGACAATTTTGTATACAAGTTTCCAACGAAACAACTTCATCAGCAACTCTTTACTCCAGAGGATGCGTACTAAGCCGATGTAATGTTATGAAGCAAAACAGTACATCTGCTTAGTTACGACATTTATGAAATAATAATCACAACTATTGTTGCATAAGGCTTTGAAAATGACCACCGACTACATTTTTGCAGATCGTAGGAAAATCGTAACATTAGAGGAATCAAAAACATCGAAACTCTGACCTCAGTGCAGCTTCCTGGTACAGACGACACAAGGCTCAACATTTCGGGACCTGACCGTCTCATATATAGTATCTATCAAATCAGTAGATATAACATACTAGATGAAACTATTAATCAACAGTTTTGATGTCGTCTCGTCATCGTTACCAGGTTAGTGACAGACACCAACAAACGACGATCATCCAATTATCAATGTTTCCCTAAGCAGCATGTTTTTTTGCAATCATTGCACTTTGCTCCGAGGCTCCCTGGACTGGGCTCGTTAACAGACCAACCCGCAGCTGTGGACGCGAAGACTCGTTTACCGCTGATTACTTTCCTTATTGAAGAAGCCCCGAAGAGTCGAATGCTTCCATGGCAGCAGAAATGATTTAAGTTATTTCAGCCGAGTTAGACGACTGTGAGGCTGGCTATTCAGTAGGATCAAACATAAAACATATCGCTTGCGTTTTAGTCAGCCAGTATCTTCTTTCCTCTGGTTGCCCTGGAATAAATAATTTCAATGATTAATACATTAAAATTTGTATCATCAGTATGAAGGAATTGTCGAGTCTGCACATGTTTTATATACACATTTGAACTGAAAATTTTAAGTGCTCGTTCGTTGACAACTCATTGAAGCTTCGGATCATTCATTCATTTTGGTTGCTGAAATTAGTTGATATTCTTTTGCAATTGATAGTTCTTCCGTGTTTGTCTCATATCTGACATATTATGTTCACGCACGTTACGATGAATAATTTATCTCAATTGTTTTCTAGAATTCCAAAACGGTGGCATTATTTAAAATTGTCGTAAATATGTTTATTATAACTTTTTAGAATTGAAATAATACATTTGTCATGAATTCATAAAAATTCAGGCTGAATTTATTTTTTAGACATTTATGAAACTAATTATTTCCTTTTCATTACCATTCATGTTTAGAAGATTCAAAGATTATCGTCTAGGGCTCGCGTCTCAGCGCAACGTTCAACCACTTCAGCTCGAGATACCCTGTCATGCGTTCAGTCTCATAAAATATGTTATCACAAAAAAATGAACCAAATTGAAATGAATCAATTAAAGCAGCCTTACATCAACAACGGATATGGAGCCGTAAAGATCTGAACGTGGGTCAACGAGCCCTTGGATTGCAGCCGTTGACCTGCCGGACGATCGTTCCCTAGTTGCTTCAGGCGGCAGTTTTGCTGCTCTGATTTTTCAGGGTCCCTTAAAGTTCAATTCCCTCATTTTTTTTCGTGGGTTCATGCAATTGATAAAAACCGGCTGTGACCGTCCCACAAAGAGAGATCGTATGTCTTCACGTTTTGTTGTGTTACTATTCCTCATATTTATGCGCTTTCTCTCGTTCGATTCTCCCTTGGTGTTCACCGTCAGGCAAATTTCAAGATTTTTTTTCCAATTAATCCTTATTATATTGCTAATAAAATGATTTATATTAGCTGGGCGAACAAAAAACGTCATAATACGTCCAATTTATTAAATACTCCACAAGTGATGCAATGCAACCGATCCTAAGGTTACCAAATTAAGTACGTTCGGTTTACCACTCTTCAGAGATTGAGAGCGTAGACGAAATAACCTATTCCCAAACATCACAACTGATGCATTATATTTTATTTATTATTTTAATTTTAAAATATTCCACTGTCCTAGGATTGTTCCGCGACGTCTTGCTCTCAAAATGACACCATACGAAGGAGTGAACAGCTGTCAAATCAGATATCTAAAATCTTTTAGTCAGCTTACATGCGGTTTCTTTTTCTACAGCATCCATCAAAAGTCATTGTCGTGTGACTAGTTGCACCGTCACGCAGGGAATAACACCAGTTCGTGTTCATAACACTTACAATTTAATTAACATTATGTTACACTTTCACTAAGACAGGGCAACTAATAACATTAGGTTACACTTTCAGCAAGACGGTGCAAATATTAACATTAGGTTACACTTTCAGCAAGACGGAGATACTATTAACATTTGGTTACACTTTCAGCAAGACGGCGCAACTATCAACATACTGACACTTACTGCAAGACGGTGCAACTATTACCATTTAGTTACACTTTCAGCCAGATGGTGCAACTATCAACATTAGGCTACACTTTCTGCAAGATAGTGCAACTATTAGCATTAGGTTACACTTTCAGCAAGACGGTGCAATTATTGACATTAGGTTACACTTTCAGCAAGACGGTGCAACTATCAACATTAGGTTACACTTTCAGCAAGACGGTGCAACTATTGACATTAGGTTACACTTTAAGCAAGATGGTGCAACTCTTGACAATAGGTTACACTTTCAGCAAGACGGTGCAACTATTGACATAAGGTTACACTTCCAGCAAGACGGGATTCAACCATTGACATTAGGTTACCATTTCAGCAAGACGGTGCAACTATTGACATTAGGTTACACTTTCAGCAAAACGGTGCAACTATTGACATTAGGTTACAGTTTCATTGAGACGGTGCACTATTGACATTAGGTTACACTTCCAGCAAGACGGTACAACTATTGACATTAGGTTACACTTTCAGCAAGACGTTACGACTATATAGTCATATGGCCAGGATTTCAAAGACTTCTTACAAGGTTTGGAAACATGGAGCAGTCATATTAGATCCAGTGACCTAAAAACTCCTGATTTTTTCAATGGGGTCACTGATGAGCAAGGTGTGCTGAAGAAATTAGAGGACCGTCGATGAGGACATGGTGTTTAAAACAAATGAAGAAAGAACATTAGTTCTGAGACTCTGAAACAGGTACGAATGACTAAGGCTTGAAGGACTGCTGACTGTTCGGTTGAGAACATAGCAGATTTGAAATCCAGAATCTGTTAAAAGTAGGGAACCTAATGAGATTTCAAATTATATTCACTTCGATTGCAATAGGTCACTTTGGAATTATTTAATAAATTATCGGTTCTAAAACGTTTCTTTTATCCTGAGACCCTTATCGAATACCGTAAGTGATTGATTGTTGTCATTCCCGTCCTACATTTTTCATGATCAAGAGGAGGTCTTTCCAATTACTTTGTTCGTGAAAAATATTTTGATCATACGTATGAGACAGAAACCGCGCATACATACAATATTTTATTTAGCTGACACCAGTTACACTGCTATGAGCTCCAAATAAATCATTTTAACATATATATAGATTTCTTGTCATCCTGTCAGCGCTGTAAAATCTTCATACATTCTCACATCATCGTAACAATACATTCATCCTTGTAATTTGCTGTAGACTGTGATCATTGGTAGGAAAGTGAACCCCTCGTTCACTACCCTAACAATTGACTGATCTGGACCTGAGAACGATCTTCCTGAGTAATCTTGATTGGTAATTTTTGGGGAATAATTCCGTCACAATGTATATATTTTTTCAAAAATATTATCTTTCATTCCTGTTTTGAGTCGGTCTACACTATTTTAAATCTTTTTATCTTCACCAATCACGTGAAAATTAGAGTTAGAAACATTTCCAGCTCCAACACTGACAGAGCACGGTCTGATATTAAAAAACAAATCGTCTTCGGATATTTCCTTTATTTTTTTTCAGATACGAGAAGATCGTCTTCCCACCAAGCCAGGCACGTGCAAAATAAGCTTCCATCACCGAAGACTTCAATTTTCTCCTGCAAGAGCCTCTTCTTAAGGTCGAAAACAGCAATTTAGTGTCTCATCATTGGCGCTATCGGCCCAAGACTGTTGTCGCTGTTCTGGCATTTTTCGCTCCAATTTGGCCTTTAATGGTGTTTAGGAATCTGCGACGAACAAAATTTAAGTGACGCTGGAATGGTACTGGAAAGAAGCGCTTGTGAGGATCATTTCGATAGAAGAGCATTGCACTTCTTTCAACGTGAAAATTCTTCTAACATCGTGGCGCAACAGATTGTAATAAGAAGTTCACTTAACAAGTGCTGTCAACGACAGTAATATAATTACCGCGTTTTTACTCTAACATCTTTTTAATCAGATCGCATGTATTTATGAAAGATCCCATGGTTGTATGTACACAGCAAAACGTCTGGAGGAAACACGTTGTGTTCATAGTCATAATAGAACGTCCAACCTCAATTCAGGGATGTAGAAAAAATAGCGAAATTGAAAATAAAGACAACATTTCTGAAGTTTATAGTACAATGATGAAGACAACTGTAACATGCTTCGAGAAAATTGAAGAAGTAATTCACATTTATTGAGGTCCATATCAGACTTCAGACATTGTTTTAATTTGCTGCGAGATTTCATTTATTTAAATAATTAATACATGAATAACTGAAACAGAAGTGTAGCTCCTGAACGATCATCATTATTTATCAACCGATCATATACGATCCTTCTCTTGCTATATTGCAAGCATAGCATAATCATTCTCGCAGAAATACTGGAATTGTTTCAGACATGACAGAGTAAGTAGTCATTTACGTTATGATGTGGATGAACACGAATTTGCACCCCCCATGAGTGTGAATACTTGAACGCTTTTGTTGTGACAATTCAAAATTGAGACTTAAATCAATCCTTTCATCTCGAGGGTGTACTTTTAGTAAATACAGATACAGATACAGATGCAAGGTCGGGTCCCCAGGGATCGGGGGGTGGGGGATGGCCGATGGCAGATCGCACCACACACTCCACTCATGCACTCACACGCACGTTAAAACCAAGCTCCAAAAACCTAAATGGTGTGGCCACGAGCCCACAACACACTCTTCGGATCAGTACGGAGGTCAGAGATCAGTGTCATCTACAGGGCTCGACCCCTTCCCGTTGTTCAACCGTGCCCGGTCATAGTTTGACAGGCCCAACCTAACCTTTGTTCAACTTGTTCCGCTAAGCGACAGCCAATGATGGGGAAGCGTTTCAACATCGAGGTAAAATTAATTCACGAGCTTCTATTCTACACTCATGCCTATCGAATGCTGGCCGTCTCGGTACCTCCACGTTGATGAGTGTTTTCTGTAAGGCCTGTTTGACACGTTTCATCCACCCATAATAATTCAGTCCTCCTCCTGCCTTCGCCTCCGCATTGATCACCCATTTCACAAAATTTAAAGTAACTCTCTTCACCTTATGTCTCACTTCTCTCAGAACGTGTGAACTTACTTTTTTCTCATATTTCTATCATTCTCCGTTGTACTTTGAAAAACGTCTGTATTGATAGCATCATTTCACGTAACTATGGCTATTCCTCTCAAAACCTTCGACCTTTTTTATTTTTCGTTGTCAAGTCTCAGCACCGGGAAATCACATTATTAATGAACACTTCCCCATCATATAATGCACTTTTTGCTTCGACACCGATGGTAATACAGCTTATTACACTCTTCAGTGCAAATGCTTACACCTTCCCCTTCCTTTACATGCAACCTTTAAAGATTTAAGGATTTAAAATTTATTTAGGTATAATGACATGTTGGCATACTAACAGAAATATCAGAATACACAGATGATACGTACCAAGCCTTCGTCAGCATGAGCTGTTCTGAAGACAACATTTGCTACCTAGGTGAATTTGATATTAACTTAAAACTAGGGTTGAGGAGTAACGACAAACCGACGGACATTGTTAGAGGACATCCTCTACTCTCCACTTTTTAATATGTCGAGTCAGATGTAAGCATTAAATTGGATCATTAATTTCAAGAAAAATAAGCAGAGTAAGTCTTATCACCGACATTTACTTTATCATTACTTTTTACTGTTTCAACTGTCATTCACTTAGCTTGAGAGCAGAAAATATTCGACATGAGGTTTTCTATTACATTACTCACACATTGTTTGGCGTACGATGGCACCTACAACCTTTGTTTCCAGTAGTCCATTCTTCTCCAAAGTAGAGCGCAGGCACATAAACCATTGATCTACACACGATAACTCTTCATTTAGTCTGAAACGAAATCGGTTGGCTTCGTCTTTCCTCTTACATCCCAATACTGAAATCGCAATAAGTCACCGTTCCACCTTACACATCCAGCCACACTCCGACTAAATATGATAAAATGATTACTAAATTCAATAGATGGAACACGTAGACAATTTGTTTCCTTATGTGGACTTCAACCAAATTTGTAAAACATTACTTTACTGGAATTTTTATTAAATGTTTTCGCTGCCTACAATCATTGCATACACATAGGGTCATTTATATTTTCTATTAATTATGAAACAAAATTGTGTCCAACCCTATGACGATTACATGGAAACTCAATTTTGCTCACGTTTGTCATCAAACAACTTGCCTAACCCTTGTTGATAAGAGCACACAATGTTCGAAGCGTTCTGACAACAAAGCTAACACAATTACAATGAGGTTTCACTGTGCCACGCCTTGTTATTCTGAAATTTTGCCTTCTCAATCAAAACATTACTCAGCGTGCATCAAGCTCCTAGTGACCAGGTTAGGAATCGATAAATGGTTTAAAAAACTTTCCTACACTGTAATTTGAAACTACATAATGAAAGATAACAGTAATGTCTGTTTTCTATGATAATTTACTGGGAAAACGTCTGGAAGAAGTCCACTGCGGTAATCTGAATGTCCGGAAAGAAGGATTGGACGTATATTATCATGAAACATAATATTGTACCATTATTATTACTATGACTCTTAGTAGTAGATAGTATAACGACGAAACCCGGATTAGTGAAGGATTATACATAGGGATAAAAGAGTTAGTTTTGGTGGGCGGGGGGTAGGACGCGATGCATGCACCTTGACTCACCGAGCGTACGGG
>SDVV010000133.1:0-39644 GCA_016164225.1 Gammarus roeselii | reverse complement strand
AACTAATTCTTAGAACAATTAAATGAATTGCTCAACCATCTGTACATTGAGACCACTGGTTGATCGATCTCTACTTAGGAAACAGCAGGAAAAAAACTCCTAACCTACATAGAGAGCGCTCTCACCTTTGCCTACTAATGGTGAGACAGCAGCATACAGGCTCTTCTGGCGAAATGTGGCTCTCGCTGCACACAATGCAACGGGGCTTCACGTTAGTGATGTAGCTGGCGGTGGCAATCAATGAGTGCTCTACTGTCGATTCTTAGGCTTTACCAACTATTCTGCAACAGAAGACAGATACACAGGTTAAGGGAACATGATGGGGGTGCCACCGCACCCCACAACAACATCACCCACCAACAGCAACCCTCAGAGAACGACCAGTCAAAAACGAACGAATCCAGCCAAGCAAAACTGGCCCAACTCCCCCCTCAGCTTGTGAATCAGCACATCATGAGAAACCACATTGAATGCCTTTGAAAAATCAAGCAGCACAACATCCACAACAAAGCCATCATCCACCCAGTCTGAAACATCTGAATAAGCCAATAGGAGCTGATCCCCAGTAGACCGAAATTTCCTGAATCCAAACTGAAGAGGGGAGAGAATCTCATTACTCTCAAGAAACTCAACCAGACCGGAAACAATAATCTTTTCCAAACTCTTGCAGCACACAGAGGTCAGACTGACAGGGCAGTAGTTCAGAGGATTGTACCTTGATTAACCCTTGAACAGGGGGATCACAATTGACTCCAGCCACAAATCCGGAAGAACTCCACAAAGTAATGACCTCTGAAATAGAATTAACAAAGTCCCCGACCGTGCACCCGCACATCTCTTCAGAAGCTTTGGATTTAAGCCATCAGGCCCCATTGCCGACCAAGCGTCTAGTGCCAACCACACGCTAAGCACCTGAGCATGAGTGACAACTGGATCAGGCATCCCTCCATGAAAGATCTGATTGGGAGCTGGATTAGGAGGAGCATCAACAACAATAACTGAAGCAAACACATCAACATAAGTTTCACTCACGACCTGGGGGCAGTCAACATACCCACCACCAGCAGCGTGAAGAGGACCAACGGACAAACAACCCTTCTTTTTATTGCGGATGTATGAGTGAAAGAGCTTTGGACACAGGCAAAATCGATCCATGAGATGCTCCTCATACTGAGCATGACTCTGGATAGCAAAGGTTCTATACTGATGGTTCAAGGCGTTGAATACGGCCTTGTACAAAAGTACCAATGAGAAATCAGACAAGGATTGGCAGTGTTTTTTTTCCAAATGCTGTAACTGTCAGGCTGCAAAATGATGCATGCATTAGCATTTAACAGTTTCTGCTGCCAGGCACCTTGGTTATTCAATTGAATGTTTCTGAAAATATGTAAGAGGAAATGTGAGCTGCAATTGTCAGCCATAGCAATCATCTTGAGGCTCATAAATTGCTTGGACAAGATGAGTAGCGTTGATGAGGGTGGGTTGGGGCAGGTTTTGGCAAATTTTTCTCTTGCATTCAAAAAAATAAATTTAGAAAGTTGGAATTTTTGAGAAAGCATGACCATATAATTGGGCTACTATGTATATAATATCAACAACTTACCTATACTACGTTTGTAATAGTTAGATAAAATGTTAACATTTTCTTTGGTTACCTTGGTGGGGTGAGTTAGGACACCTAAAAGGGTGGGTTGGGACAGTGGAGGGTGAGTTAGGTAGATGCTGTTTAAGATGGGCTTTGGCATTTTAGACAGTTACAGGAGAAAGATATTGATGTGGATGATAGCTATATCCATATTCTCCACAAAAAAATGATTATAGAAGTAGTGAATCAGGGTGCAGCTGGGGTTGGGTGTGGTGGTGCAGTTCGTGGTCGTGGTGGCGTTACAGCTACGGCGGCGGTTTTGCTGGCCGCTGTGGCAGTTCCAATGGCCATGGTGGCAGTTCCAGTGGCCATGAAGGCGCTACCAATTATTATTATTATTATGAAAGTGTTTCTTTCCATCGTCTAGCAATGGGTTTTCAATACTTAGGTATAATACATCAAACTTAGTTTTCATATGCGCTATGTGAATTAGCTCAACGAGAGATGAAGTGAATTTGTGACAGTACATCTGTCGGAGGGCCACGGTGGCGGTTCCAATACATGGTGGCGGTTTCAATGTCCACGGTGGCGGTTTCAATGGCCACAGTGGCGGTTTCAATGGCCGCGGTGGCGGTTTTGGTGACCGCGATGGTGCTGCCGTCCCCGTTGGGGGCTGCTGTTTGCTGAGGCGGTGGTGCGGGTGGACGCGGTGGATGTGCTGGTGTCACGGTTTTCATTGCTTTATATTATTTTGTAAATAAACTTCATGCGCTGTCCCAACTGACCCAACAACTTTTTTTTAGGTTGGGTAAGTTGGGACAAGTTTATATGTAGATATTTTTGAGAAATGTGTTTGTCTATATGATCTATTGATATCTCAACTCTTAACAGACCCTTTAAACATACTTATGTCTAATTTCAAGCATTTAGCTATATGCATAGCTAAAGAAAAAATTGAGGCTGAGTTGAAAAAGAAATCCATTTATGAAAACCAAAATTTTATGGGAGCTAATTTCTTACCATTCTATGATTAATTTTCTCTCATATATAGTTCTTGAATTCAAAATTGATTTTGATATGTTGTAGCACAGGAATAAGGGAATACAATGGTATCTTTTCTTCAATTATATATATTGAAACTTTTTATTTACAGTTTTCCAACTCACCCTCATCAATGCTACCTCAGCTGTGTTCCTGGTCTACCTCTAAAGGGTTCAAAGCACAAAACCATGTTTGCAGGTTGCTACCTGAAAAATGCAAGTTCTGCCAACATTGATGCTGTGGCTAGAATTAGCAATCAATTGTTGCCTAACTTGGTAGTGAAACTACGAATGGTCTGGCTAGCTTGTTGCACAAGAAGAATTTTTGAAATGAATATTTTTGTAAACAGAGACAAATTATACAGCACAGGTAAAAAAAAGTTGAGGTGAACCCACACATTTTTTGTCATCAAGTAATTCTTATTTTCTTTATTGTAAAATACTTGAATTTAATTTTCAATGTATATAATGCCAGTGGGAATTTGGTAGTGTTGGGTGACTCCCGCGGAGTCACCCCACACAAAGTAGGTGTTTTGACCTGGCTCTTCTGATGCCCACAGTTGGCCTTTCAGTGAGATGTTTTGCTGTGTGGAACGGCTGGCCTCCTGGGGTGGTGCAGTTGACAAATATCTTTTGGTATAAGATAGCCTTTTGATATCTATGATGAATTTTCAGATTTAGACTAGTATGATGAAGTTTAATTCATGTGTAGTAATGTTTGCCTATTTTTTGTATCTTCTGACTAACTGGATTGCTGTCAGGTCAGTTAGTCAAAGCTCCAATTTCCAGATTTTGACGTGATGGTATACTTCCCCATAGAAGGAATAGCGGCAACCAGCGTGATTCACGCATTTTCTGCTTACTTTGAAATAACTCAAAAAGCTCCTAATTTTGAATCGTCATATTTATTTTATGTACAGCTTCTATGGTGATCATGGAGCGCCGTAAGTTTCAACATTCTATCATTAACCAAAAAATAGTTATTTACAAAAAACATGTGGTGGAGATGCCCCCTCATTGGGCATGATCCCCTGCATTGAATATGGTAATTCTATGCTCACCGCATGGAGCTATCAATAATTAAAACAAATTTAAAGTTTGAAAGCACCAATAGAATGAGCATGCCTATATTAGTAGCTATATATCAGTTGAGAAAAATTGACTAGTACAATTTTTTTAGGCCTGACAGGTCTTTTGATGCTTGTATTTTGCTGCATTTTTCTTCACTGTCGATTGAGTCGAAAGGATTTTTTTTTGTTTCGTAGTTGGAAACAAAGCTTTTTCTAAATAACTCTAAACTAACTTTACTAGAAGTCATTTTCTCCATATCCTGAAATAATTATGACCCTGCAGTGTCCATAAATGAACAAATAAAAAAGAATCTTCAAGAATATATGATGGAATAAGTAGCTAAACAAGTTTTTTTTTTCAATTCTATAACAAACGAATTGCATAAACATGATGCATGTCATGCTTGATATGGTATTTTTACTTTAATATGAAGATATCATGAAAAGTTTGCTTCAAGGTTTCAATTACTCTCAGGCCCTGATGTGTCAACCTGTGGTATAAGTATCGGGTAATTATAGAATTAGCTATGCATTTTTAAATTAACAAAAATATAAATTTCTTTCCAAACTCCTTCCTACAAAAAAAACTACAAGATGTACCAAGTACCAACACAAATTTTTGGTCACAATCCATTGGTAACTCTAGCCTCAGCATCAGAGTTTGCAAAACTTTGGTCTTCCCCTATCTAAAGTTTTTGAGGACCTTGTAACCGGGCTTACGGCGCAGACACGTTGTCCTTTGTCTCCCTATGAAGTCTAAATTAGAAGTGGTTGGAAGGTCAATGATAGTTGAGGTATAAGGTCAATGTACTCTAAATCAATAGTGAGGGGTTGCAATGCAAATAGTATCCGGTGAATAATGTACCTAGAAACGGAGCATGGGCAGGTGGGGATGCTGACTCCTGAAGGAAGCCAGCATTCTGCAAGGCAAGAATATCGAACACCAATAAAATTACAACCAATGGGGCAGCTTCCTGAGGCACTAAGGAAAATTAACATCGTGAAATAATACCAGGCAAAAAGTCTAACTAAGGCAAATCAAATTCACGCGTCAAAGCTTTTTCTATCAGCACAATTAGACAACAAGATTAGGATAAGGAACTAATATTGCAAATCATACACAATTGGCAAAGTATTCTGATATTCACCAAGTAGGAGGCAATAACAAAAAGCAGAAGCAAACAATGAAAATAATGCTTCAGCAATGTGTCCTACAAGCAAATAAAAGCAGCCTAGCAGTGAATGAAAATAGTGACAAGGCAGACACAAGAAACTAATGAATTGTAATGAATGCAAGATTGGATTATCAATAAGTCAGGGTTTCCTAGACAAAACAAAGCAATTAAATGATTTCTGATAGAGAGCATTGAAATGAAAAAAGAAATATGAAGAATTCAAAGGAATAATAAAATTATTAAAAGCATATCAAAGAATTGCACTAACTCATGGGTGGGTGCTCATGCAATCCTCTGCAGGCAACCATGCAGCACTCACCAAGGCAATGAGTGGATTACACAATTAGTGAGGCAGTTGGCAAGCATTAGCTAACAAGTCACCAGCAGGACAAGCAAGGCACTTAGGTAACTGCTGACAATAAGTAAATCCTGTAACAAATAAAACAGGTTTAGTCTAGTGCAGGGTATTACTCATCTTGAAGAGGGGACAAAAAAAAATAATTATTAATAGAATCAAGCAAAGCAGAGAAGGTTTGTGCTGAGACAAATACGTGATAGGCTGCCCCGGTGACAACCTGAAAACCACACCACTTCAGGGATTTTTCATAAATTCTGTGCATATATCAAATCTTTGTACATAGCTGATACCTACTAACAAAGACATGCTCCTATGAGTCTTGTAGTCAAATAGTTACATTTCTGACATTATGGTGTTCAAAAGGGGGGTATGGAGAATCACCATGTATTGTCAACCACAGAGAGTCACCCCAGTCGACGCTATCTAGTTTCTGTTGTGTGGTACTCAACTTTGTTGCCTCACAAATGCACAGCACATTAACAAGGCTAGAGTGCAGAGTAGAACTGCAGGAATAATTTGCCCCTTCATGCCAGAACCATGGGACTGGTAAAATAAAGTAGCTATTGAAGAATCTGGAAATTTCTGCTCCAAGGCTACTGCTCTGCTCCACGATTCATGTGTTCTGTGGCGTATGGGCCTCCTGTTCTGCTCTGTGTTTTGGGATGTCTGGTTTGCTGTACTGCCATAAGGCTTCCATAGTGAGAAACTATTAAATTGGTGCATTTCGTTCTACACCAATTGCAATCTTTGTTACTAAGAATTGTGAATTTATTCCTCTTTTTCATTGTTCTTTAATCAAGTGTTCTTTTTCAGGAAGATGAAAATGATTTCATTGGATTTGACGACAAGGGCAGGAAGAGCAAGAAGATTTGTCAGCGGCTTCATCAGCGAGGCTATGTGGAGCTAGCAGAACCTCAGCAACAACCCCTTAGCTCATCAACTAAACATGATCACATTGCAGGCACTGCAAAGAGAAAAGTTGGAAGACCTAAACTTAGTAGCACTGGGCCTATTGCTAACAACATCCATAACTCACATAAGGGTGAAACTATAAATCCCCCAGTGGAATTGCCTGCACAGCTGCAAGATGCAAAAAATGCCTCCTCTAGTGTCAGTGCAAGGGCATCTAGGATCTTGAAGCCTATCAAGAGATTAGTTGAAGAGGATGCTGTATGTGATAATGAATGGGGTGTGGAGGACACTGAAGAGGACAAAGACATTCAGGTGCTACAGCAGGCTGTTGCTACCAAAGTCAAACGTCCTGTTGGTCGACCGCGTAAAAGCCCCCCCCTGCTTGGCATCCCTAGCCGTAATATCCCCACCCCTGAACCGGAAGTTGGGGGTGACAGAGTTAGTCGGAACATTTCCCTGTATGCTGACACCATTTCTAGTCATGCCACTCAAGGAATCAGCAGGCTTCCAAGGCGAGGTATATATTTTCAGCTTGTCAAACACCTGACTTAGTCAATTAATTGGGTGGGATTACTTAGATTCCAATCACTCAACCTGTTGCTCCTGATTGTTCAGTAAAAAATGGGGTTTCAAAATATAAATTTGCTTGTAGGCTTTACAGTGTCCTCAGTTACCCAGACATTAATAAAACTATTAAGGTCTGTAATATTTTATTGTTGTAGTGCAAGTAGCTAAATGCAGGGATTTTTCTACCATAACAGTATTTCACAATGCCTGCAATATTTATTTATTTTTAACTCATTTTTTATAGTAGAGAAGCTAGCTAGCATAGCTAATGTTTCATAACTTTTCAATGTTTCTTCAGGTATACAAGATGGGGATACTTCAAATTCTGCAGTTCCTTCCAGAACTTTACCAGCTTCTGTTGCAGCATCTACTAAAGTACAAGAGAAAATAGAAAAAATCTTGCAATCTCCATGGGATGGCAGAGTTAAGCAAGCCACAGCCACTGCTAAGGTACCTTCACCGAACCTTTTTGAAAACGTCTACTTTGTTAGGTTGTGGTCACATACCACAGCAAAGTAAAAAATTTGTGACAGTAAATGTTTCCCAACTTCGTTGCTTTTATGACGCATTGGGGGTAGACCAGTGAAAACTGTTGGGCCCTGCTGCTGACAACGGATCCTTGAACCGCACTCGTGACCCAGAGTGTGTTGCGGTGTTACCGGCTGGACCCTTTAGCACTAGGGCTAAATTGTGTGAGTGTGAGCATATGAGGGTGTGAGGTGCGCCTTGCCGTCGGCCACCTCCCTTTCTGGGGGATGTGGCCTAGTGTCTGTCTGTATCTGTATATATTTCCCAACCCATAATTCTTAGTAGTTATCATTTACTTCAGCTATTCTCCTTAACATCACTGGCTAAATAGATACTAATGGTATTGGCTGCGGGAGGGACACAGCTTGATGCAACTTTCACAATGCCAGTATTAGTAGCATGCAGCCCCTCTCTTCCTGCTGATACATGATGTCATTAGCTAAGAGTAAAGTAGCTGTCCAGCTATGAAATTGCATTCAAACACAAACAAAAATATACTTTTACCTTTCATCCAAATTAGGGTATTCTGTTGGCATATAATTTTTATGAACTTATTCAAACAAAATTGTTTAGCTATTAGGTTTATGTATATATTACTCTGAAATTTACTGCAGTTATTGGCATTATGGTACCAAGCTGCATGTCAGGCATGTGTGTCTGTCTAAAATTTGCTCTTTCTCTGTTATTATATAACTTTGAGAGAATTTGTGATACTAATAATATAAAAAGTGTATAAATTTGTATTCATACAATCAAAGGTTAGGTTAGGCTAAGTTTCATAAATTACTCATTTCTGTTTGGGTCATTTTTTTATGGTAAACACATGCCTGATATTGGTTTGGTACATTTAGTGTGGCAGCACCTCCCTGACACACAAGACTGATATTGTGTTCAGAACCATCCTTGTTATTGGTGCAGTAAACAGTTATGCGTGTGATAGGTGAGAAATGTAATGATGTATAGGTGAGTGGCCATAGGCCTAGTGGTAGACCAAAATTTGGGTGAATGAATGGCCTGAAGTTGGTGTTAGGACTGAGAGACATTAGTGTGGAGGAAAGGAGAGGCATGCAATGCATAAGCGTGAGTTAATTTTTTGTGTGAATGGATGAGTTCTGACCCTGCCCTGATGTCCATTCCTGCTATTGCCGCCTCGTTGAGAGGCTGGATGGTCGTGGGGGGAGGGAGGGCAATCACAATGACGTGGCAGAGGTGAACAAGTTCAACTGTCAGGTGCGTACCTTTTTCCTGACCAGAGTGTTTTGCAATGTTGCCTGGCAGTACCTGTCAGTGCATAAAGGCTAAGTTTGTTTTAGTGTGCAAGTGAATGAGAGGACTGAGGTGCACCTTGCCGCTGGCCACCCCCTCTTTCCGTGGGATTGGCCTAATGTCTGTATCTGTATTGGTGTTGCAAATTTACCTTTACCTGCTGGTTATACAGTTTATTTCTTCTCATCTCGTAATTCCCATAGTGAGGAAAGCTAGCATTTAAAAGTGCGTCATGATATTATAGTCAGTGTGTTTAAATAAAACCTCTTGCCACTATATTCAACAGCCAAGCAGCTCAGGCGACTCGCCCAGCAAGGCACCACTCTCCAGTGTGGCTGCATCCAAAAACATCCTACGCAAGGCTCGACTGCACCTAAACAAGCGGACATTGCAAAAGATTCGCAATCCGGTGTCAGTGCAGCATCTCTTGCGACAGCCTGGGGAAGGTAAGAGATCAGCATTACAAATAATAGATTCAACCAAGTATAGCTCATGATGTTGACAGTAGATAGAAATGGGGTGTATATTGAACAAGAAAATATATGTATTTGCTACCTCAAAGATTTTTTTGTGCGTGGTCACCAGTTAAAATCTTGAACATTCATTAAATTGCTAGCCTACCCTTTGTATTTGCCTTTTTTCTCTTCTAGTTTATATATTCCTAATGATTTGCCTATGTTTTTGTATGACTGTGGAATGAGGATGTGAATCTAATAACTCTCAAATTAGCTAACAAGGAACAATTATGTTGGAAGCTTCAACAAATTCAGATTTATTTGGAAAATGCCACTTGCATTGATCAGAAACTGAACCTTACTGGCAGCAGTTGGAGAAGAAGTACAGGTGAGACTTCCCTGCAACCCATTAGTAACCTTGATATTGGAAATGCAGTTGAAGTGACATTGTGGATTTGCATTGTGAGAAAAATTACTCGCGCAAATGGGTGACGCATTGATCATGTATGCATGCAACGACCAGGACGGGAAGCCAAAAAAATTCCCCCCAAACAATGTGACTAGTCTAGTGTATTGGTTTCATCTATCATATATCTTCAAAATTAATGGTGAAGAATGAGTTAGTCTGGCCTGTAGAATGAATAATTAATATTTCGTCCCTCTTAATGCAAAACATGTAAGATCAAGGAAAATATTGACCCGCTCTGTCTACAATTGAAGGCTTGTGTGTACAACACTTGTAATTGTAATAGCAATATTGATATAGCCAGTATGTGTTCAGTGTTGATTGATTTTGCAAGAAATGTACATAAATCTCCAATTCTGAACTTCAGAGCTATAGGATGCATGAAAGATCCTTGAGATGGTAGTGTAGCAGGTGTGTGTCCTTTTTTAAAAATGCAAATAAGCATACGAGTTATGCATCATCACCCTAGGGAAACTTTATCAGAAAGATTGTTGTCAGCCAGAGTACTGATGCAGCTGCTTGCTGTTAATGCCTTAGCAGAAAAGCTGCTGTCGTGGGGGATGACAACCACTTATAATCTAGGGCACTGGAAGAGCTGCTGTTGATTGGGGTATTGATGACATCCTTGACGACCAGAAGGACTGAAGGACGATCATTGGTGAAAAATAAAAGTATTAAGGCACCTGGTCATAATGAAACCAACAAAAGTGGAAACAATTAAAGTGATGCAAGAGAGCAAAAAAATACAAGGAAGGAATGTACAGTGAAACACTTGAAACTTTTTTTCGAAAACAAATGCAGGTCTTGTGCAATGGATGTGGTTTTACCACCCAAAGCACTGCTAAACGTTTCTGGACTTCTGTGGTAGATACAGCTGCAAAAGTGGTCAACTCGTGAAGGAAAATGAAGCCATCCAGGAGGATCCAATGTTTTGCTTGTATTATCAATAGCACTGCAACAAAAACAAATGTGATTAGCTGCATATTATTAAAGCAAGAAAATTGCTAGAGCATCAGTAAGCCCATCATAATGAACCTGAAACTGCTAGAGCATCAGTAAGCCCATCATAATGAACCTGAAACTGCTAGAGCATCAGTAAGCCCATCATAATGAACCTGAAACTGCTAGAGCATCAGTAAGCCCATCATAATGAACCTGATGAGCCAAGGAGAAATTATAATCCTCCACACTGATATCATTCCCAGGGTCATGCAGCTGATGCAAGCTAAGGAAACTGAGCAATCCACTGCAGAAACCCAACTATAACATGTTGGTCAAGGTGGTGGGGTATAAACTGCAAATGCACCACTTAATGAGCATTCCCAAAGCCATGCCCATCAGGTTCCTCCCTTGGCATGAACAAGCATCGCAGTCACAATGGCCTGGGTAACAGGCAGCTGTGTGATTGTGGACGCTTTTTTTGTGTGATGCTAGAGAGCTCTCATGCAGTGGTATTTGATGCCAGAAGGCACTATAGTCTAATCTACAGACTATTTTTCTGCTCCCTGGTTCCCACACGAACTGAAAGATCTACAACGACTTGAAGGAATTCATGGAAGCCTCCCCTCAAAAATTACTGAGGTAAAGAGAATAAAATATTATGACCAAGTCAAAACCCTTGAGGTTATTCTCAATCAAGAGGGTTTGATAGATTTATAGCTTTAAACATGTTGAAAATTGGGGAAGTCCGCTCAGTGAGAACAACTCTCCACTCGCCTTGCCGGGATCCGACCGGCAAATGTGACAGTATCATGCTATTGCCACAGCACAAGAAAAGTCCCACTTGTGTGTGCTGTAACACCTTCTACAGCAAAGAAACTACAAGTAGCTAACCAAGTAGCTAACCAAGTAAAAAAGTTGATTTACTAATTTATTTTCATAATCAATATTGAAATCAGTTTGTTAACACTCATATTAAAGCTGGACACTTCTTTTGAAATCTGTTTACTCACCATGGTCGCTCACATCGGCGGCCTCACAACTGCCCAACACGCCAGCATGGTGGGAGTGTTGAGCAAGATAGAAGGTACACATGTCACGGCACCTCAGAATCAAAGATGCTCATCAAAATATTGAACTGAAGAATTTGGTAATTTAGGCTGAATTGCAACTGCCAATTTTTGGAAACAAAACAAAATTCACGTCATCATTGGGCTAGTCAAATTACAAGAAAAAATCATTCATCAGATCAGCTAGGGCTTTCTTACTGTGTGACATCAGTCAACTGTACTTTCCCAGCAGAAAAGTTATTCCATTCGCCAACACATCCCGCACTGAAGGACGAAGTGTGGACATCAGAGGAGCAAGGTAGAAACACAAAGTTCAGCAATTTACTTTCCCAGCAGAAGAGCTATTCCATTCACCAATACATGTTACACTGAAGGACGTGGTGGGAACATTAGAAGAGCGATTTAGAAACACCAAATTCAACAAATCACTTCTAGTGCTAGCTGGGGGAGCAAACAAGAACATATTTAGCAGATCCTCCAATTTATCATCCACAATTTGTCTGCCATCAGATGCTCACCCATTACAGATAATAATTCCATGCTACTCAAACGACTACCGTAGTCCATATTAGAAAGTCTGTCTGTACTTTTTGTCCATTTTCTGTGCATGAATTCAAGCAGCCCTGTCACCACAATATTCGGTGTTCCCAAGGCAGGATGCACGCCCTAAGAGGGCGAATATGCGCTACATTTAAGGACAGCATAACCTCCGGGGATTTATGGCCAGGTGATCTCTGATCAATTTGCCAATCCATCAGCCTTTGCAGCCACCACACAAATATGAAGTTGCAATCTCAGACTGTATCCACAATAAACGGAAATCTTTATGAAACAGTTACTAATTTTGAGCTATTGGTTGTCTCTGTAGTAGAAGTTAGCATTTAAATTATAAATATTGTATATAGCTAGCTATAACTAAATACCCATCCAAGCAAAACTCTATTGATCCTAATGCATTTAGCCTACAACAATTAATTTCCAACTTTAAATAAATATCTTGATTCCAACTTTTCTCCAGATTCTGGTGTGAGCAGCTGTGGAGTATGCCAGGTCCGTGGCAAGTGCGAGCACCAATATGGCGTGGCCTGCTGTCACAGTTGCACCAACTTCCTCACTTCCCTCGCCGAACAACCTCTCGTCACAGAGCTGCCCTGTAGTCGCGGATACGGCGGCTGCCAGCTCGTAGGGATCTCTATAGAGGAGAGATGCAACGCCTGCTGGCTCTCCCACGCGTTGCTCTCGTGCACTCTGCCCAGCCTCATACACGACCGCCTTCGCAAAAAGTTGCCGCTGCACCTCAAGGAACGAGTTCCGACCAGCCTTGCCAGGAGCGTTTATATCACGGAGATGGGAGGTGGCAGTGGCTCCGAATATAGAACCCACGGCCGTCTCGCGATGACATCTGGTGGCGGCGGAAGGAGTGCGTCAGTGTGTAACGAGGCTTCATTTTTGGAAGTCCCGCCGCTCCTCACGGGAATGTTCGGATCGATAATTGATTTACCTGGCGGATGGAAGAGGAAGACCGGCCCTGAGGTTATGGTAATTAGTCCATCCGGCGAGAAGTTCAAGTCCATACCAAAGCTGGAAGAGTACCTTTTGAAGCAGGGCATTTGCACAGATGCCAGCATCTTGTTCGGAGGTGCTGCTGCTCTCACTGCTGCAGCTTCTGATGCCTCGAGCAACCACTTGACAGGCGAAGATGGCGATGGTAAATCGAAGCCTAAAAAGAAGAAGAAAAAGAAAAAACACAAGTCACATTCGCACGATATTAATCCGTTACGATTGAGTAGTAGCAACAACAATTGTGTGTTAACCACCCTTCCTGGCGGGTGGGTAAGACGAATAAGGTTCAGGTCTGTGTCCACCGTATCCCCGCACAGGAGATTTGACGTCTACGTTACTAGTCCCGACGGCAGGACGTTCAGGTCCAAGAAGCAGCTGTCCGCCTATTTCCAGCAGATCGGCAAGGTGGATGACATCCTAAAGTATTTTCCCTTGTTCCACGAGCAGGGAGGTGGTGATCAAGTAGCCACCTCCAGCGAACGCACAGAGACTGAGTCGAGCACTGAACCCGGCTCAAGTTCTGAGCTCTGGTCCGAAGTTGAACCAGATCCTAGCGAGGTGATTTCTGATGCAGAGGAGCTGGGTGATGAGACCCAAGAGGAGAGACGTCATGTCACGAAACCTGCTACTGGCGAGGTCCGCCCTGCCTCGGTTGGCTCGATAGGAAGCTCTGCTGATTATAGGAATATTAGAGGTGGTCTCTCTTTTGTTCCCATTGAGGATGCTAGTCAAAGAAACTTTGTTGGATTCGAGAAATCTGAAAAAGTTGTACAAACTGGTAATTCTAATTCAGTAATTAGTGAAAATGTTAAGACAAATTATAACGATTTATGTAAAGAAAGCAATGTTGGTAGTGTTCTTTATGACTCTTGTGATGATTCTTCATCGGCATGTGATACTATTCCTAGTGATTCTGTAATGAAAAGTAAGAGAGGTTCCGTAAGTATTCATTTACCCAGCCTTCCGTGTATGAATCTCCTTCCGCCCGATGAGCCCAAAAATTCGTGTGAAGAGACAATACATGAAGGTCTATTTAATAAACCATTGGTTCCAACTGTCAAGAAGTCAAAACGGCAGATGGGAAAATCAGAGAAACTCCTCAACTTGCCCAAAGTGGAGGCTACTTTAAGGTTAGATTTACCCAAAATACCTAAACTGAAGATACCTAAAAAGCTCTCATCACCTGAATCTTCTACAAACAACGTGGATGTCCAGTCGCCTCCTCTAACTGAATTCCATCATGACTCTCCTGAAAAATCCAATGACTTGAAGCCAATTTCTGTGAATTTGGAAGAGCTCACGGACTTGAACCCCAAAAGGGATGCGACCGTTCCTGAAGTTATTCTCTCTAAATCTCAGATTCAAACTTTGGTCCCGACATTTAAGGCTTTTCAAACCCAGCACATTGGTGGTGGCTGGTCCAGGAAGATCAAGTGGAACCCGGACGGCACTGGTAGGGTATCTTTTGTCATCACACCCTCAGGATCCAAGATCCAGTCTATGATCGAGCTTCAAGGCTACCTGAAGAAGGAAGGAGCCCCTACCACCGACGCCAGCTTCTACTTCCCACAGCAACTGAAGAGGGAAGACGTCCCGGAGAAGGTTCTTCCCACACCACGAGTCTTGAAAGTCAAGACACCAGTGTCTAATGACAAGGTGGCTGGCAAGAAGAAAGCTGCACAAGATGGCAGCCATTCTGTGAGCGCTTGTACTCCAACGATGGCTGGAGCTGCGGCAAACCAGGAGGAAGATGGTGCCGGGCCCAGACAAGATGGTGCGGCAGACCCTGCAGCCGTGGGTGCCGACTCTGGGGGACCACGAATAAAAAGGGTGTGCAGGAGTCTGGAGCAGGTGAGACGGCGTAAAGCTCAAGAGTTGGCAGTGGATTGCTTAATTCAAAACCCAGGTAGAGGGTGGATGTAAGTTCTTTGCCGAAGATTTGTGAATAGTGAAGCTACCATATCTAATATCTACTTAGTCATTTTTATTGTCGGCTAAGGGAAAGGTGATCTGTTATCGGTCATGAACGTGTGTTGCTTTTTTCCTGGATGAGCACTTGTAACACCAGCTTTAACTTCGTCTTGAATTAACTGATTTGCCTAATGATTATGTTCGCGCCCTGCGGGGACGTTTGTGAAGGTTCGCGTCAGGGCCCCGGTGGAGGTGGATCCGTTAGTCTAACCTTTATATTGTGTTGAAGTTCAGAACATGAGTCTTCCAGATCATATGTTTTACGGCTGATTTTTTTCATGAAATTATTCCTGCATTCTGTATTTTATGGATTTTAAACCTGTTTTCTATTTACATCTGGCTTTACCCGGTTGACAATTTTTGTGTATCAATTCATTGCTGAGGCCTTGACTTTATACAGGTTGAACATGTTGCACCAATATATGACAAGGTTATTGCTTTACTGAAACGTGGTTAAGGGCTTGTGTTTTCGTAACTTACATTCAGTGATGTCTTTTTCTAGTTACTAATCATCTCTGTTTGTGTGTCTTTTGTCCAGGCTCTTGGTATGCCTCGTGCCACGTTCCCTGTCCCCGAAGATAAGGAAAACAAAGACGTCTTGGAAACTGAATCCGACTTTACCTCGAACGACTCGAGCGCACCGACTTCCGACACCGGCATTGTTGCTTCTTCCACCGCTACCGGGCGAATGAAGAAGGCCAAGAAGACGGCCAAGGTATACTCTGTCATGACTACTGCAGCCGGCAAGGTAAGATGCAAACTAATGAAGCTCGAGAAGGGTTTATAAGGGCGTTGTGTGTAAGCATTTTCGCTTGTAGAAAATTGTGATAATATGGCCATACTGGCCTATGTATCATTATTCATATATCTTACATAAATGATCCAATAGAGCGTCCTTTCTAAATGGTTCATGAGGCTCTGATGGAAAAGTGGCTCAAATCAAATTTAAGGGTTCAAATGAAATCTAAGGGTTTTGATGGATAATCTATTTATCACCCGGTTCTTCAAAAATCCTTGCGTAGCTTATATTGTTCTTGTTTACTTTGGTAAAAATGAAAAACTGGTATTATTGGTTACTGCTGCATAATTCTGTTAATTATATTGACTTCTATAAGATTTTTCTGATAGCTTGTTCACTATCTTGCATGCACTGCATTGACTTCCTTTCAAATGAGTTGCATGAACGTTCCTTCTTTTGGGTTTTCTCATGCATGTCGCTATCAGGTTCAACGTTTGCACTTTAAAGACATTGATTGCTGCGCAAGTAACTTTGGTCACTTCATTTTTTATTTCTTATCCCTTCTAGATCTTGCGCAAGACTCAGTGGTGCAACCGATGCTCTGGTTGCCTAATCCCTAACTGCCGCAAGTGTGGCAACTGCATGGATATGGTCAAGTATGGCGGCCCTGGCACCAAGAAGAAGCCGTGTGTGTGAGTAAACAGCTGCGCAAAGGAAGCCAACTACATGTTTTAGCTACGTCTTCTTTCTCCTTGAAGAAGTGTTCTTGCGCTCTAATTTGTAGCTATTTCTGTGTCTTTGCCAATCAATGCAAGCGGGTGAAAGTTGGGCTCATGAAAGAATGGTCAAGTATGTTACAATATTTTCGCGGCTTCAGTTATCGTTTTTCTAAGTAGGCTTGGTAATTACTATTCTAATGATGAAGATTTGATACGAGGAAGTAAGGTAATTAAATATCTCAAACTTTAGGGCACGTATCTAAGGTAATTGGTTGTCTACGAGAAAAGTCTGGTTGTAATCGACTTCTAAGTGTATTTTGTTTAATTTAAATGCAATCCAACTACATATCTTTACCATTACCTACAACACTATGGAAAAACGAGTTACCAACTGTAGCTATATATCTGTATCTATTGTTTGCTGCTATCCTATGGACGCTATACTTGTGTAGCATTCAAATCACAATCCCATAATATGTCCTCTGTTCTGATGCCTCACTTTTGTGTCTTAAGATTCTGCCTCGTAAACTTTTGCTTTATGACATTAGCTTGCTTAATGCCTGCGCATTAATGTTGGTGAATTTCTTTCCCAGGCAACGCAAGTGCATCAACCCTCGTCTCTCGGTGCACTCCTTTCATAAGCCTCAGCAGACACAGCAACACAACCAAATGCCGCGCTCATCGGTTGACAACTCGTCCATCCCAGCCCCAGGCCCTGCCTTTCCCACTCCTGGTGCGGCGGCGACTGCTACTGGTAAGAAGATGCCGCCCATCAAAGTCACGAAGCGTCAGACCAAGAAGATGGCGGAGATGCAGAAGCGTGCCGCAGAAATGGACGAGGAGGAAGAGAAGGCTGATAGGATGGAGGAGGATGAGCTGGCGGAAGATTACGCGCGAGAAGTGGAACAGCTGATGAGAGAGCAGGAGAGGATAGTGTTTGTACCTCGACAGATGGCTCGCCCCATGCAGGAAATTAAGGTGCGCTAAAAATTAAGTGCTGGCAAGCCTTGAGGTTGTAGGGGCAGTTGATATGACGTAACATGCAGTAAGCTGTCTGTGAGGGGCGAGTATAGATACATGACCGAATCTCCCAAAATGGGTTGGCCGACGGCCAGACGCACCTCTCATTCCTGTCTGGCACACAGACAGGAATGGAAGGGTCCGGCCAGCACCTCGCAACACAAACTTAGGGGTCAGCAGTGAGACCCCGAGATCAGTTTCAGCAGATGGACCCAACAGTTTTTTATGGTTGTTTACCCTCCCCTGCTGCGTCCTAATTACAAATCCTCCACCCACGTCCATCCCTTTTTCTCAATGAGGCACCAAGGGCGGCAAAAACGCGCTTTGGCCACGTCAGAACGCATCCATCCACTCAAGCCTGTCCATAGCGCGCTCTTTTGCTACCTCCACACTGGCGTCTCTCTTCCCCAAAGTTGGCTTCACGTTATCCATATACCTAAACTTCGGTACACCTGTAAGCCCACGTTCGCTCACCTCTGCTTTCATCACTCTTTTCACCAATATCCCATCATCAATCCTTACCGTGTGCCCAAAACCACCTCAGAGCTTTGTGCTTCTATTCGGTCGAACTTTCACGTCATCCTGGCTCTTATTCGAACAATGCTATTATTGATCCTATCCCTCAGCGTCAATCGGGCCATACCGGTCAATCACTTCATCTCTATGACATTCAACCTCGAACTCTCAGCCATATAGAGCAAAGTCTGGTCAACTACCCTTTCAACGTCCTACAGCTCATTACACTTCAGTGCACCTAACACTTAACACCTTTCCTTCATTCTAGGTTTCACCTCAGTTTCCACTAGTTCAGTCTTCTCCACATAAGAGCCCAGGTACTTGAAAATACCGAACTTCCTCCATGACTCTCCATTTAGGAAGACCCTAATTCTGCTCGAATCGTCCTTCCTCGAACATATCATTTCTGTGCTTTCACCTACGTTAGGTCGCAGCTACCTCCTCTCACACACTCAGCCACCTTTTGATACCTGCCGACACATCTTCTCCGAATCTGCCACCAGTGCCGTATCATCCACAAGCATTAACTCGTTCTATTACCAACTCTAACCATTTGCTCCCAACAGCTCTAGACCTCAACCCATTACACTCGAGTTCACATACGTGACCACTCCATCTTTGTTGTGATTGAACAGTCATGGTGACCTAACGTAACTTTGTCTCTATCCCACTTTCACTGTGAACCAAGCACTCGCCTTGCTCCCCACTATGACGCATGCTCTGCTGCCAACATTAGAAACTCTGATCGGCTTTCAACAAATATCCCCCTACTACATACAAACGCAGACCCTCCATAGCGCCTCCCTATCGATTATATTGTAGGCCTGTTCCAGATCCATAAACGATCATAACATATATTTTCCCTTCGGCCAGGTACTTATCACAAACGTGTTGCAAGGTAAAAATCAGATCGGCACGCTCGAACGCACCTGAAGACATACAGTTTCTCGCCAATCGTACCATCCGTATCGTCCCTCTTCAGACACACGATCGCAACGCTGTTCAAACCTAGGATTTTCCCTGTTTTTATAGCCTGAGGGTGTAAGGTGCGCCTTACACCCTCATACGCTCACACTCACACAACTTAGCCCTTTTCTGCTAAAGGGTCCGGCCAATAACCCCGCTACATACACTCCGGGTCACGTGTGTAGTCCAAGGATCCGTTGGCAGCAGCGGGGCCCTGCAGTTTTCACTGGTTAACCCCCGTCGTGTCATAATGCCCCCCCACCCACGACCATCCCGACAGCGGGATGCCAAGACGGGAAAGCACATCAGAGCAGCGTCGAAATCAACCATTCCCAACCATTCTCCACTCACGCCTGTTCATATCACGCTCTCTCGCTACTTCCACATTCATGTCTCTCCTTCCTAACGCCTGCTTCACACCATCCATCCATCCACCCAAACTTCGGTCTACCTCTAGGCCTGCGACCACTCGCCTCCGCATTCATCACCCTTTTCACCAATCTCCCTCCATCCTTCCTCTCCATGTGCCCGAACCATCTCAGAACACGTGAATCCACTCAGTCATCCAATTTCTTCACCATCCCTCTTCTGACTCGAACCACTTCGTTGGTGATCCGGTCTCTCTACGTTACTCCAGCCATGCTCCTCAAACATTTCCTCTCTAAAACATTCAACCTTCTCTCGGCTCTCAACCCATAAGTCTCAGCTCCGTAGAGCACAGTTGGGACAACAACACCCTCATACAGCCTTCTCTTAGCTTCCATCCTCGACGTACTACAGCTCATTACACTATTCAGTGCACCCAACACTTCACACCTCCTTCACTCGCGCCTTCACTTCAGTTTCCACTTGTTCAGTTATCTCCACATGGTGACCCAGATATTTAAAACACTGAACTTCCTCCAAGAGCTCTCCATTCAGAGGGACACTAATTTTGCTCGCATCGACAGTTCTCCAGCATCTCGTTACTTTACTCCTACCCACGTTCACTCGGAGTTTCCTCCTCTCACACACTCTACCAAACTCTGACACTAGCCTACATAGCTTCTCCTCTGAATCCGCAACCAGGGCCGTATCATCCGCAAATAGCAACTGGCTCAACTGCTAACTCCGCCCGTTCGCTTCCAACAGTTCCAAGCTACGAGCCAGCACACTCGCGTTCACCTCCCTGACCACTCCATCCATATAGAGGTTGAACAGCTAGGGAGACATCACGCAGCCTTGTCTCAGTCCCACTTTCACTGTGAGCCAACCACTCACCTCGCTTGCTTCCCACTCTGACACCTGCTCGGCTGCCAACATAGAAACTCTGCACTGCTTTCAACAGATGTCCGCCCACTCCATACAAACGCAACACCCTCCTCAGCGCTTCCCTGTCAATCCTGTCGTATGCCTTCTCCAGATCCATGAAAGCCGAGAACACAACCTGTCCTTTGGCGAGGTACTTCTCACAGACCTATCTCACTGCAAAAATCTGATCAGCACACCCTCTACCACTCCTAAAGCCACACTGTTCCTCTCCAATTGCGCAGTCCATACTGTCTCTCATCCTTTTGATCAGCACTCTCCCGTACAACTTACCAACAACACATAACAGACTGATACCTTTCGAGTTGCAGCATTCATTTATATCTCTTTGCCCTTATATAGCGGAACAAAACCGGCACTGCGCCACTCAATCGGTACCACGCCTGGCACAAATCACAAGTTCAGTAACCTCACCAACCATTCGACAATCGTTACTCCACTTTTCTTCAGGCACTTGGTCGCAACGTCATCCAAACCAGGGCCTTTCCCTGCTTTCATCACCTCCACTGCCTCCTGCACCTCTTCCCTGGTAATGTCCGCCACGAGTCTTTCTCCCAAAACTGGCATCCGAGCAACACCAACCACAGCAACAATGTCAGCCTCTCTGTCATCTTCGACATTCAACTACTCATCAAAATACTCGCCCACCTCTTCCGTACATCACCATTTTCCAACAACAACTGGCCGTTTTCATCTTTCACCACTTCCTCGTTTTCGGTCTCCCTTTCTCACCCTCTTCACCTCCTTCCAGAACAACTTTTTGTTCTCTTCAAAATTCTGGCACAACCGTCTGCCCCACCTGGCATCAGCGTCCCTTTTGGCTCTCCTCACCACCCGCTTCACCTCGTTTCTCCTCTCTTTGTAGCTTTCATAAGACACCACCGACTTCACCTGCGACCGCTTCTCAAATGCTCCTCTTTTCCGTGCCACCACCACTTTGACCTCCTCGTTCAACCACTCGCAACCTTTCCTTCTGCACCCGACCACACGGCGCGTACCACACACCTTCTTTGCACATCTCAGCAACGCATCCCTTAACGTCTCCCATTATTCCTCCTCATCTCTCAGGTCCTGTCCTGTCACGTTGTAATATTCTTCCCTCAACGCCTACAGGAACCCCTCGGCTCTACTTCTCACATCCAGTCCATTCACTCTCACTACCTCTCTTCCTCCTCCCACTCGTTTGTTGCCCTTCCACTTCTGCTCCACCCTCCCTTCTCAACAGCCTCCTCACAACTCTCCTCGATATCAGCACAAAATCCATCAGCGCTGTCTCCACCACTGCACCACCGGCCATCCTTACCCATGTGTACTTGAGGATATCTCGCTTCTTGAACAAATTGTTCCCGACCACTAACTCCTGCTCCATACACAGACCTATCAGGTTTTCTCCTCAGTCATTTCTACCGGGAACGCCATACCCAACTATCACATTCTCCACCACTATATCTCCAACTCTCGCATCAAGGGAACCCAGTACAGCTACATTGAAATGACCTCCAAAACTCACAATACACTTACTCGGGTCAGTCCAGAATTGCTCCCTCTCCTCTTCACTCCCCTCACTGCCAGGTCCGTAAGCACTCACAAATACCCACCTTTCTACGCCTAACTTAACTTTCACCCACATCAATCTTGAGGACACCTCCTTCCATTCGGTAGCACTACAAGCCAACCGATCACTCAATATCAAGACCACACCTTCTCGTGCCCAACCTTCTTCCACACCAGACTTTCTTCCACTTACCACACAAAACTCACATTCTCCCTTACCTTCCTATTTCGTCTCACTCAACGCCAACACATCAAACTTCCTCTTCACAAACATCTCACCAATCTCCCTCCTCTTTACATCATTCGTACTACAGCCACGCTCATTCAGCCACCCTAACAAAAGGGTTCGTAGAGGCGTGAGCCTCCCTTCCCCTGCTCGTTTTGCCGTCTTTGATGAAGGGTTTTACAGAGAACGGGATTCCTAGCCTCTTCGCTCCGCCCCTTGTAGTCGCCTTTTACGACTCAGGGGTTACAAGAGCACGATTCTACTCCTGGCTACGGGGCGCCCTTTTTGTCGCCTTCTACGACACGCGGTTTATACGGTAGCAAGATTCTAACGCCCCGGCTATAAGGCGCAACATAAAAAAAAATAGCATGATGCAGCATGATTTAGCGCAGTTCTAAACCTAACTCAACATGAAGAAAAAAATACCTTGATGAAACACTGTTTGCTGGTTCGACATTCGGCGCCAGAAGGACGATGGTTCCAGCGTGCTAGAAAGCATCGTTACTCTGATCTGTAATCCCCGCTTTATGCGCAACCCTATAAGATTCTATCCTGTAATTTTGCCCGGAATGCCAAATTCCTTGCCGCATTCTCCAACACTACATCTCCAACTTTCGCCTTTAGGTCCTTAGTACCACCACGTTGTATTGACCTCCAAAGCTCTTAATACACTCGCTCGGATCAATCCATAAATGCTCCATCTCCTTTTCACTCCCAAAGCAACTTGGTCGATAAGCACTCGCAAACGATCATTTTAAACCTAACTTGAACTTCACACACATCAATATAGAATACACCTTCCACTGCGCAACGTTTCCAGCCAACCGATGTCTCAATATCTACACAACATTTTTTTCGTGCACAACCTTCCTCCACGCCTAACATTAACTAACTTACAACTTTAAACTTACATTCGCCCAGAACTTTAAACTTCGTCTCACTCCGCGCCAGCACATCAAACTTCCTCCTCGCATGGATATCGCCAATCTCTCTCATCTTTGCCGACCCTAACAATAGATTTCAAGAGGAATCTATTTCTGACGCTTCGCTACCCCCTAAATATCGCCTCATTCGACTCTTTCGGGGTTTCGGTTGCAGTATTCTTTGATTTACTTGGATGGAGTATATATTGTTATACCTAATTACAATATGTGATGAGTTTTCAATGCACATGCACAGCTATAAAAAAAATACAATGTGTGCGATAATCATTTTCTTTAATATGTGAACCAGATACAGACCCTAGGCCGAAATCCGCCAGTAAGGGAGGTGGCCGACGGCAAAGCGCACCTCACACTCGTATACTGATAAATCAATGAGAACCACTATCTTTCAAATCTACGCAGTATGTTCTCACTACGTGATCATCAGCCAGCCGTCATTGTTTACCAAAAAATATTTGCTATTTATCCTTATAACATCGTAATCAATTGATTGAGCTGAGCTAGTTCACTGTCCGATTGCTCTAACGAATTCAAATAGCTTCAAGAATCAACTTGCTCTGCAAGTGCTGCTCTATAACTCGTCATTAACTGTCTCTTCCAGGAGCGGTCAGACGCGGCTGGCGGAAAGTCCGTGGTGCCGGGTGCCCTGGTTAACATCGATTACTGGCAGGGCTACGACGAGGACGAAGTGCTGGAGCAGGGCTTCCCTGTGCTGCAAGCCGCGCCCCTACACCTTAGCCCGCTCTGTTTCAGATGCGGCTCAAAGGGCAAAGAAGAAGTGAGTCAGCTGAACGAAGCAGTGTGTGTCTGGATAGGCATGGAACAAGTTTCTCTTGATGTTGAAGCAGCTTATCGTCCTGTGTCACACTTATTTCACCTGGAGCAGCTTCTCTCTAATCATGAATGCCTCCCTAGGCATCTGTTACGTTCGCGTGCCGCACCAAGTCACGGACCAACTGGCGGTGTGAAGACTTTTATTTCTCTTGAACTCCCCTCTCCTTCACCCTGCACTATCTCTTTTTTTTCTCCCATCCTGATTATTTTTTAATTTTATTTATTTCTTCACGTTTACTTCTGACTTATCTCTAACTCCCTCATGAAAACCTCCCAATAAAAGTTACACGCATAATCACACGCACATAAGTCCTAATTACTCTCATTTTGGATGGCTAATAACAGTCAAGTTGCGCTCTTTCATGCAACATTGTCCTACTACTCCTAATTTTTATTCTTTCCCTTCTTGCTGTTCTCATGCGTGAAATTCCCAACACTGGGCGTAGATTTCATAGACAGGGCTCATACTGATCACTATTTTAACTAAAAGTCACTTTCTTTGGGTCAAGTTAGTCAAAGTCACTATTTTTACAGAAAAGTGCCAAAAAGTCACTATTTGCGTTGAAAAGTCACTATTTTTTAGACTTTATCCCCCAGACATTTAACACACGCTATTTGAATCTAGTTCCTAAAAAAATCTGAATCTTCCTTAGGAGTAAAAGTGTTACAAATAATTGGTATTCTACTACAGGAACTGGTATTCCTAGGGTTCCCAACCCAGCAAACGAGCTAAAACACTCTACAACCTCGAGTCACCGAGAAGTAGTCAAGCTTAACTTGAACCTGATGAAGGAATGATTGTCCTAGTTTCTCCAGTTATATTATTTGGCTCATTGTTAACTAAGATGCCTGTTTGAAATGAGCATCTCTAGGTAACTATGGTCAAAAGGATTGTATAACATAAATTTACTATAGAAAATGGACAGAATAAATATTGTCGTAACACTAAAGTAAATACACTTACGAAGAGGAAGCTATACAATAATTTCATTATTTTTGTCTTCTCAACTTTATGATAGTAATATTTTTCTGCCCGTTTTCTAAAGTATTACTATTCATTTTATACCTTAATGTGATTACTTTATATGAAGCTACAATACTAATATTCATTCTATTATTTTATTGCAGATCTGAATATCCTAACATTCTGATTGTGATTCAAAACCTGCCATAATAATAGCCATTAATAAGTGTAAATATACTAATACTATCATGGGCAAATGCAAGTAACAACAAGAGTGGTTTCAGAGGATGTTGATGGTATTATGATTTCTAACTGGGCCAAGAAATTTTGTGATTCTGAGCTTTACTGTGGAATATGTCATTCTAAGTTTGTAATCTTGAAGGGCTTTCAAGCCATTACGCCACATGTTAGAGGCAAGAAACATGAAAATTCAGACATCTAGTTTGGTCCACGGCAGCTTCACATAGTATCATCATTATCTGTTCATGTTTCTGGTTCAAATTTACCTTCGCGATCGCATGAAGAGTCAAGTACTTCTAAGCAATGCACGTCAGATATGAGTACAGCCACATGTGCAGTCATTGGCTCCCCTCCCACTCCTTGCAAACAAATTTCATGTTTTAGTAATGAAGACAGCGCGACTAGTGCTGAATTAATACGGGCAATGCGAGTTGTTACATACAATTATTCTGCGTTATCTTGTGACGGAATCGTAGACACCTTTCGGGCTATGTTTCTTGGCGCCATTCCTGAAGACTCATCTCGAAGTCCATCTAGAGTGAGCTCTCATATTTTCCATGCTCTGGGTTCTTATTTTAGGAAGAAAATACTAGTAAATTTGCAGCTTTCCTATTAGACACTGAAGTACGATGAGACCACCAATGCAAAAGGTTGTAAAGAGTCCATCTAGAGTGGGCTGTCTTATTTTCGATGCTCTGGGTTCTTATTTAAGGAAGAAAATACCAGAAGATTTGCAGCTTTCCTATTATACACTGAAGTACGATGAGACCATCAAAGCTAAAGGTTGTAAAGAGCTACAGATAGCTGAGCAGTATTGGTCAGAACAACAACAAGAAATACAATCACATCACCTTGAGACATTCTTCATGGGTCATGCAACTGCAGAAACACATTTGTATGGCTCTGCACAATGCTAATCTATCTTACAATAAGTTACTATTAAATATTTAATTTAATTAATATCCTTTAGCTATTGTATTTTTTTCAACAAAATAACTACATATCATACTTGAAGCGATTTCTTCATGTTTAACTGAAATATTAGTTGCAATTCATCGTGCTAGTAGACAAACAATACAAAACTATCATTCAGTTACATAATGTCACATTTTTAATGATATAATTAGTAATTTTTTGATCACTATTTTATAACAAAATGTATTACCTAGTCACTTTCACAAAATTGGTCACTATTTAACTATTTTTGAGGCTCCATACCAGTACGAGCCCTGCATACATGGAATCCACGTTTTCTGTCTCTTCTTCATCGTCCCTCTTAGCAGGTATTGGGACGCAAGGCCCCCGGCTCCTTAAGGACGACTGCGAGTCCTTACGGCTCTGGAGCAGGGTAGGTAGTGTGTTGATCCTCAGATGGCATCGGCACCTTAGGAGCTCCTGTGGCACGGGGGCATACCTTTGACGTTCGCTGCGTAAAACGTAATTTTATGCAGCATTGTTCGCCGGTTTGACGCTCGACGTCAGGAGGACGCTGGCTCAAGCGCGTTGGAAAGCCTCGTCACTCTAATCTAATAACAACATTAGATTATTGTGACGTACCACAAGCAGTTTTCTTTGTGCTCAAAAATCAGTGGTTATTACCCGACTGTACCCTTAGCAGTCGTAAGCACCGAAGACTGTGCCGCTTGGAAGACTTCATAATAAAAATGCTTTAGTGGTCACCACATAGCCTTTTATTCATCTCGGAGCCACATTCCCTACCAGTCACCGTCATCCTGCATTTCCTCCTGCTCCAGGCTCCGCTCTTTGAGTTTTTTAGACCATGACTAGGTCAATGAAACCCTTCTTCTCTACCTCAGATGCTGTGGTGCAGCTGGTGCTGCGAGGGCGTCCACCCGTACTGCCTTGAGGAAGGCGAAGGCCCGCAGAGCAGTCGCGAAGAGTGCTGCTGGGTGTGTCGCCGCTGCGCCGTGTGCCACGTGTGCGGTGCAGGCGGCATCACAGAGGCAGAGACAGCGTCGTTGCAACTGATGCGTTGCTCGGCTTGCTTCTACTACTACCACCTCGAGTGCCTGGGACCTGGCGCTCACGAGACCTGCACACCACCCAATGACGCGCTATGGGTGAGTACCTGTTGCTTTTCACCCCGCATTTTTCTGTGCGTCTTGTTTCCGATTTTAATATTTTGTTACATTTCATTACTAGGTAGGAAATGGTCTGACGGATAAGAACTACAAGACCGTATGTAGCTGGCTAGCTGAACGATGCTAGAACTATATGATGGTGAGGATAATGCTTAGCTACATGGCTTTATGCTAACCAGCTTGAAGCGCACTTTTTTTTCAATATCGAAACAATTATTTGGTTTCCTCCATCAATACAGGAAGCATAGGAATTGTTACATTTACTAGCACTTGGCCAACTCAAATTGGCTGGTATTGGTCAACAATATTCGAAGTTGTAAGAAAGTTTGCATTGGATTATTCTTTTTAACATGTATTTTTTCCTGTTCATGAAGCTGATTTGCTTTCGATTCTGTATTTACCATGTCTTTCATGCAAGCATATTTCCGTGACCTGCTGTAATTTCTGGTGACTGAGAATTAGCATGTAGATGGGAGGTGTGTAATTATGATGGGGCGTGTCTGTTTCGGAACCTGCAGTCTTGAAACGTGATTTCTCCCGTCTTCTGCTTTATATGCGGCCAAAAAGGCTGTTTGGTCATTTTCATCTTGATCCATGCAACGGATCTGGAAGACTCAATATAGGTACAAAAATCTGTTAAATAGCTTCTTCATGTGACTGTCTACTAACAATTCGCAATCCTGCAAATCTAAATGCTAACTATTTAATATTTAAGTTGTTATGGAAAAATTTTGCTAAAGCAAACAAGCTTTGAACATTATATCGACGTTACAACAATTTTGTAGCTTGCAACTTGAATTTGGCAAAGCAGTTTTTTTCATCTGTTACAAGCTAGCTGAAATGTCAACATCACAAAATTTTATTGATATTTTGTGAAGTTTCTGAAGAGTTTCAGTTACGTAGCTAAAGACGGTTAACAAGAAAAGTAATCCCTCTACCTGATTTGTGTTGAGCTCTCCCATCGTTGCTTGTGAAAATCCTAGTCAATAAAATATTGTGTGTACTGTTTGAACTTTTCCAGGATGTGGCTAGCTACTTTTACTAGTATTTTTGCACATAAAATGCACAATTCGACGTTTAGATTACACCTTTCGACCACCATGGAAGCACTGATGAGTTAGTTGCGCTTACTTGACTTCTGAAATAGTCTGGAAGGACGAACGCGTGATGTTAGCTGTCTTTACCACCAGCAACAATCTTACCTTCGTCTTGGAAATCACAAGGAACAGTGGGAGAGCCGTGTCTTGTTTATCACCTGCATACGATGTGACTAGATAGTCGTTGGTGTAGCAGCAACATTTTATTTGCTACCAAAAATAAAGTAGACACTTGGCTGATAGTTCCCATTTTCCTTGTGGTTTCCAGGAAGGTGAGATGCTGATGCACTTGCATTGGTCGTGGCCGCTGCCGCCTCCGATATTCAAAGTTCAAATTCCCCCTTCGACATCGTGTCAAGATATCTCTCCCTCGGCGCTGCCCCTGTCAGCGCACGACAAAAAGACGCAGCAACAAGCCCAGTCTACTGCAGCAGTGCTGGGAACTGGCTGCAGTCAATTGACCTCTTCGGATTTCTCCCGCGTTATTGTTAAGAGTGCCCCTTTAGAGAGTACTGAATGCAGAGAAGTTGTGAGCGATCCCCTGACTGATGAATTGGACGCCACCGTCTTGACTCTCCTTGAAAGTGGTCCTGGTTTATGCCATCAATCCCTGATGAGTGAACCGCGTTGTTTCGTTCTTCCTCAAGCTGAGTCTCCTACTGGAGCCAGCAAGAAAGATGATTTGCCATTGGATTTGCCTGAGGTGACCTGCGTGGCCGATGAGATTGATGGGTTTGACTTAATGGAAATGGATGGCATTGATCTTGACGCCATCATGGATGGCCTTGACGAGGACGACGAGGATTTTAACATCATAGATCCTCAATTTAATGAGGAGGATGTCATTGAACTCTTTACTGATGTTGATTTCGCGCCTGCTCCAAGAGTACCAGACATTAGCAAGGGGGATATTTTACCGGATGTGTACGGTATCGAGGATGATGAGTACCTCTGTCTAGGCTACAAGAAGATTACCGAGTATCCTGCTACCAGATTTGAGTTGTCCAATTACCGCACTCTCCAAATGTTACACACGGAGCTGTTCATCGCCCTGGGTTGTCCGACTGTGAAACAACTGGAAAAGAGGAAGCTGATTTACTACCGGCCCCGCGGCCGGAGAAGAATCCCCCACTGTCGAGTGACGCGGCCTCATCAAGAGGACTCGGAGACGGACACTGCGTCCGAAGGAACAGAGGTTAGTTCTGTGAAGCCTTGATCATATGTCTGCTACACACATGGTTTCTGTGGAATATATTTGGATCTACGTTTCTTACTAAACTTGTTTTTTTACCTTTCATGTTCTTTGAAATTATGTTTTTTTTTACTGAAATTTCTTGTTTATATTTTTAAATTTTTCATTCATTGATGTTTTATATTTTCATTCATTTCCTGACTTAACCATTTACTTGACATTGTTTTTTCCAGGAATCTGACTATGAAAGCGACATGGACTGGGAGAGCTTGATTGAGATTCGACGCCAAGAAGCTTTGGAAGAACTCAAAGAGAGAATGGAACTGAAGGGCCTTCAACAGAAGAGGCTCAAAGAAATGGAGGTGGAGCGGGAGCAACAGATTCGAAACAAGGGCTGCAGGGAAAGGATGAGGAAGAAGCTCAACAAATGCCTTAAGAAGAGACGGATCGAGAATCGGAGAGTGTCCGCCGACCGAGAGGAAGGAGATGCGGAAGATGTCGAAGATGATGATGAAATGTGGGAGCCAAATGCCAAGAAGAAGAAAAGAAAGTACAAGAAAAGGACTTTTCAGGTTGGTGAAGGAGAAGAAGATGAAGAAGAGGAAGAGAAGAAGACCGTAAACTGGGATGATGAAGTTTACTTATGGAAACTTTCAGACGTTGATGAGGCTCATGAACACGGAGAAGCGGAGAGGCTTGTTCGGTGGCAGCCTCGGAGCTTTGAAGAACTGGACGCCTTGTTTGAGGAGCGGAGTTTGCCAAGTGGAAAACATCCTGCTTTGGAGGCCCACGATGAGGGAGACGAAGGTGACGGTGATGCGTCCATTAAAGGTGCCTCTCGAGGAGTAGTGGATGATGTCTGTTCGGTTGGTGAAGTAATAGTGGATGAATGTCGCATTGGAAAGTCAAATGAGATGATTGCTCCCAACGGTGGCGCAAATGGCTCTTCAACTGCCAGAGCACTAAAAAAGATTAAGAACAAGGAAACAAAAGTGCTTGCGTTCAAGAAAAGTAAGAAGATAATTAAGAAAAAAAAGAAATTGAAGAAGAATGTAGTTGACGATAATGATCGTAGACAAACACTGGTAATGGATAGGGATGAGAAAGAAGGTTTCTCTGATGATGTTGATGCGCCCGTAATTAAAGATGATAAAGCTGAACTCTCTCACACTCCAAACGTTAAGAAAAGAAGGGTAAGTGTCAAGAAATTGCATTTCGACCACGAACCTCACAGTCACCAAGATAACCCTCAACCCAATGATAGGTGGCCCACGCTGACCAAATTAAAAGAGACGCTGTTGGACAGGAGAAAAAGACCTTATGATGAACCTGGTGAGGAACTCCTTTCTAAAACAGTGTCTGTTGGTGACAATACCATTGAGTGTGATATAGTAATGGGTTTGGACGAGAGCCCTCATCAGGAAAAATCCCAAAATGACACCAACAATAGCACAAAAGAGACGAGGAACAGCATCTGCCAGCTTCTGGATAGTCAAGCTTCAAGCGGGAGTGATGATGACGTATTCCTTGACCTTGGCTTCGACGAATCTGGCAATGAAAAATCGGTGGTGATTGAGGTTATGGTGACAGGAGAGGAAGATTCAGCTGACGAAAGAGGCATCCTCATCAGTCCAGACTTCAATCCTCTTGCTAGTGATGGCGAAGACGACGATGTGGTAACTGTTACAAGAACCACTACTTCTCGTTTGTCCATTGGTAAAGATGGCCTGTACTACTTGCGCGAGGCTGAACTCGAGGGAATGGAATCTGCTGGCGGAAGCACTTTCCTGGCCGATGAGGTTTCTCGCTCTGCGGATGGTGGGCCTGTCGATCTTTATGTTGAGCCAACGTTGTCTGAGAATGCTACCACCGACACCCTCGTGAACAGCACTAGGAGCAGCCGGAGGTCGGGCCATGGCCGAGCGAGCGAGTTAGCTAGCCTCAGGAAGGCGAGGTTGGACATGTGAAGTCTGCTTACTCCTCAATTCTTCATCATCTTGCAGAAACTGAAAATGTACAGCATCGCCGATTGCTAATTCGATGTTAGGCGCTGGCAACACTGGTGCATTTGATCATTCTTTGTGTAATCAATACTCTTAACCACCTGCATTGGTTGTTTGCCAGAAACCAGTTTGTGGAGCAACCTCTTTGGCTAGTCCGCTTGCATGAAACCTGTTTACCGAAGAACCAATTTTTTTCGTCCATTTTGCCAGTAACCTGATAATGGAAGAACCACTTTGTTTTGCTTTTCCTATTGAATGGTTTGCCATCAGGTACAAGTTTTTATAAGTTTGTTAATGCCCAGACAGAAATTTCCAGAGATTGTGTTCAAAATCGTCTGGCGAGGTCGGTATAAAATCAATGGAGGATCAGTGTCCAATGAACAATCCAAGTGTCTGCTGACCTATAACAAACACGAGAGTAATTTTTGTGGTGGTTTGTTTCAAATATTGTCGCATAAATACGTTGAGTTTACCCGAGGTATTTTTTCCCATTTCTTCATTTTGCCGTTCAGACTTAGATATTGAAATGAATTCTTAGTTCATGGTGCATTGTCTTTGAAATCCATTCTAGTGACATTGTTTTTTAGGCCAAAACGCACGCTTGTCAAGCTTTAATGTACCACATTCACCGTGCAAATTTCTGACATTTTCTCAATTGCCTATCAGTATTTTAACTTTGTGCCATGCGGTCGTTTTAGGTATTTGTACAATTGCTGTGATTGATAGGAGCCTTAGATTTCAAATCTTTCTCTAAAATGTAATAGTGCATTCGTTGTTCTAATATCCGCCTAGATAATTCAGTAAGTGATTCTTGCCCTAACTATTCCCTGAAATTCACATGCATATTGCTGAACATAAAATGGCTGTATCAAGGTTCATTCTTGAGTATATGCGTCTTAAAATCTGTTAAAATGCTTCGAAAATGTTCACCGACGACGGTCAAGACGTGAGAGGTCTTTCGATTTCTGTGAGAGCTAAACTAGAGAAATTTCAAGTCTTGTTTTGTTTTCACTTCACTTCGTAAGTGATACTTCTGCCCTCTGTTAAACAGATGGATAGAGAAAATTTCAATTCCTTCCGTGGTCGGTGGGATGAACGGGAACATGTTGATTGTGGGCGTGAGTGAGACTGCAAGCCTACATTACTACGTATACGAATAACTAAATTAGGTTACCTTGTCGGCTGCTTTGATGCAAACATTTACTTTTATTCTCCATTAAATGCGATATCATTGTTTGTATAAACATTAATTCATTTCCCATGGAAAGTGGATTACACTGACGAATGGTTTCAACGTATTTATTGCCATTTCAGATGGAATAGATTGGTCTGTGATGCTATTTATTTATTATGATGAAATTCAATGCCGACACTCATGTACATTAAACTTTGTTCCGTCTCGGCCGGGGCTCTAGAATTTTGCTACCGTATCCACCGCGTGTCGTAGGAGGCGACTTCACGTTCTAAAATGACGCACCGTAGCCGTGAGTAGAATCGTGCTCCCGCAATCCCTGCGTGTCATAAAAGGCTACTAAAAGAGGCGGGGCGAAGGGGCTAGGAATCCATTTCTCTGTAAAACCCTTCCTCAAAGACTGTAAGACGAGCGGGGGGGAGGAGAGGCTCACGCCTCTCCGAACCCTATTGTTAGGGTCGCTGAATGTGCGTGGCTGAAGTACGAATGATGTAAAGAGGAGGGAGATTGGTGAGATGTTTGTGAGGAGGAAGTTTGATGTGTTGGCGCTGAGTGAGATGAAATTGAAAGGTAGGTAAATTGAAAGGTTAAGTGTGGTTGGTAAGTTGCACGGGAGAGTGCTGATCAAAAGAATCACAGACTGTACGGACTGCACAATTGGAGAGGAACAGTGTGGTTTCAGAAGTGATAGAGTGCGCCGATCAAATTTTTGCAGTGAGACAGGCCTATGAGAAGTACCTTGCCAAAGGAAAGGATGTGTTCTGGGCCTTCATGGATCTGGAGAAGGCATTCGACAAGATTGACAGGGAAGCGCTGTGGAGGATGTTGTGTTCGTATGGTGTGGGCGGACATTTGTTGAAAGCGTTGCAGAGTTTCTATGTTGGTAGCCGAGCATGTGTCGGAGTGGGAAGCGAGGCGAGTGATTGGTCCTCACTGAAAGTGGGACTGAGACAAGACTGCGTGACGTCTCTCTGGCTGTTCAATAACTAAATGGATGGAGTGGTCAGGGAGGTAAACGCGAGAGTGCTAGGTCGTGGCTTGGAGCTGTTGGAAGCGAATGGACGGAGCTGGCAGCTGAGCCAGTTGCTGTTTGCGGATGATACGGCTCTGGTTGCGGATTCAGAGGCGAAGCTATGTAGGCTAGTATCTGAGTTTGGTAGTGTGTAAACCAGTCCCGCTGTCGGGCCCAGCTGCCGACACTGACCTCGAACCGCACTCGATCCGGAGGGTGTGTTGCGGGGTCCCCGGCCGGACCCTCTGGCGCAAAGGAGCTAAGGTGTGCGAGTGAAAATGTATGAGAGTGTGAGGTGCGCCTTGCCGTCGGCCACCCCCCCAAGCTGGGGGATTTCCGCCTAGTGTTTGCATCTGATGTCTGTATCTGTATCCGTCTGTTGCGGTGAGGCAATTAGGAAAATCGATGTAGGTAATGAAATTTTTGCTTTCTATAAATACCGAAGGGGGGCGATTAGAGGGTGTGCTGACGTTTAAGAACCTGCATGCAAAGAAATAGTGGATTTAGGTTTCTGTTTGAAGCAAGTGTCTAGATTGTAAACTTTGGTTTCCTGCTTAAATTGAAGGAATCAGTTGCTTTTAGCAAGCAATTATGTGTAGCTTTGAATTCCTTTGATGAATATTTTGCTTGCAAATTCCAACAGGCAATTGAATCTCTTTGCTATGCCCAACTTGAAATTTTAGTTGATTGTGAATTACACTTAGAAATTGTACCCGTTTATATGCCGTAGCTTCTTGTAAATTCAGGCACCTGTTTTTTGTTCATAGCACAATTGCAAAATAAGTGAAAATATATTATTCTGTATATCACACATTGCCTGAATCAATATAAACAGTGTATTCAAAAAAGTTTCTTCGTATTTTCTAGGCTTTCTGAATCCGATCTAGAGCTAGACATCCTGCAAGTCGTCCTCAATGACGTTCTGTGCCAGAACGACACTGACTCGAGCGCTAAAAAGCCTTGTCACTCGTAGCTAATCTAATAGTATTTTTTCTTCAAGATATTTCAAGTTGCCATTTCTGTAGGTAGTTCGGTTGTTGAGTTAATCCATCTTAGCCTAACGGACTCGCCGGCGCTGGAAGCCAACTCACTGGTAGGGGCTATCAAAAGTTGACTCCATGAAACTGGTAACGAAACCACTTGTCGTGCGTTTTTATTTAGTTGTTACCCAAGCCCTTTGTATATTCTCTTCTGTAGTGAGTAGTTACCTAGCACAGGAAGCTCTCATTAACATAGCGCTGTTACTCGTTTTCTTTTTTATTGGACATCCAGTTTATTGATGGGTGTGTCAAGTACCTGATTCAGTTTATTTATTTTCTAGGTTTGTCTAGTTGATTAGGGAGCGACGGGCTCGTTGTTGCGACTAAGTGTTGCATGCAATCGGCGTTGCGTTTGTTAATCGCAGTTATTGCAGGCATTTGCTTCAACGGGATGAGTTAACTACACACGGCTGCACTCGTCTCGACTTGGGTGCAAATAGGAATAAAAGAAAGCTTCTGTGAGGTTAACTGTTATCTTGAAGTAAACGGAGGAACTGTATTCTCCTGGATCTAATGGTCAGGTGTTCGGGGTCTAATGGTCGAGTGAACTGGAAGGCAAGGTCTTGTACAACTACAAATTTTTATTGGAGAAATACTTGCTGACAAAGGAAACCATTTTAGTTATCTGCAAGTAACTGAAGATAAGGAGTACACGAATTTGATGAAGTGCCATAGGCACAGTCACCCAAGCTCCTTCCATTGGCGGAGGATATCTGGAAAGAATCTGTTTTTCATGCAATCAGATTGAAACTAAATCCAGTCCCAAAAATATTTAATAGATATTAGGCAAAAATTAACTGCTAGTGGAAAGAGCGTAATTTTTTTCGTCTAATTCAACGTTCTATTGACGCCAGCAAGAAGGTTTTGAGGCCAATAATTGGAGTCCACGTCACCACTGCTGCTCTATCATGTAGCAATCTGTGCCCTTGTTGCGGCTGCATGGTGGGTGAATCTTGAGTCTGAGGGACTTTTTGATGGGTGAATTATGATCTTGTCTATTTGTCAAGCTCTACTATGGGTAGTATTATTTCAACGAACGAAATAGATTAAACGGCTGCGTTTCTATGAGAAGTGGGCTGAATTAGCACGACGGTCTAGAGAGGAATATCAGGGGTCAAAATGAGTTCATATTACTACAGATACAGATACTAGGCCGCATCCCTCAGAAAGGGGGGTGGCCGACGGCAAGGCGTACCTCACACCCTCATACACTCACACTCACACAACTTAGCCCTTTTGTGCTAAAGGGTCCGGCCGGTACTCCCGCAACATACACTCTGGGTCACGAGTGCAGTCCGAGGATCCGTCGTCAGCCGCAGGGCCTGACAGTTTTCACTGGTTTACCCCCGCCGCGTCATAATGGCCGGGCCCCCCCACCCCACCTACGACCATCCCGACAGCGGGGTGCAAAGGGCGGGAAAGCACATCAGAGCAGCGACAAAATCAACCATTCCCAACCTTTCTCCACTCACGCCTGTTCATTGCACGCTCTCTCGCCACCTCCACATTCATGTCTCTTCTTCCCAACGCCTGCTTGACACCATCTATCCATATTACTGGCAACGGTTTTTTTGCGGAGGAACCGCCTGATGAGGTTTTACAGGCTCAGACTCTGATAGAGGAGCCTAGCTGAATACACCAGAAAGGGGAGTAGCCGACGGCAAGGCTCACCCCACACTCGTTAATTACACTCGCACACAAACATTTAACCCTTTGGCGCTGAAGGGTTCGGCCAGGAGATCCCGCAACACACGCTTCGGGTCAGAGGTGAAGTCCGAAATCAGTGTCAGTAGCAGAGCTCGACAGTATACTTGTTTACCCCTGCTGCGTCATATTAACCGCATTTTTTCCCTCTCACGACCATCTCCTTTCTTAACGAGACGTCAAGGGCGGCGAAAGCACGTCAGGCAGAAATTAGAACTGAAATTTTCAAAATGTTCTAACCTTGACAACGTTGTTTTTCTCGCACGCCGAGGCGTGCGAGCCTACTGGAATCCATGATAGGCGAGCCCTACGGGGGAGTCTATTATGACTCACGTTGAGGCTCCGGTGGAAATGAGGCTTAAATCAAATCTAGGACAACCCCAGCTCCTGCGTCAACCTCCGGTGGGTGACAGTAGACCATGTTGGCTCGTTGAACAACCATCGCAAGTGCTGTGAAGCTGTATGTGTTGTCTGTGGGTTATAGGAATGATGGTATGAAGGGAATTGAACTGTGCTGCTACCTAATTAGTTCGCACTGGTAACGGGGATTTGAACTTTCCGCCTCATGTTTCCTACGGGAGTCGATACAATTTTAAATAAAAATAAAAGCTCTTTCTACTAGCGCAAGTTATTTTCGACTAGAAACTTGACTGGTTTCTATCTGGTCAATAGCAAAACAATCTTTTTCTCCACATTCTCTTCCAATGGAGCTTGGGTGACATTGTGTTCATTTTGACGTCTCATAATGATTCGCTGAAATGAAGTATTTCTTAATGACTATATTTGATGTATTCGGTGGGCACTGAACATCTTCTCTAGCTACATGCCTTGAACGTTATTGTATTACTTCCTGCAATTATCCGCGATTACTATAGCTAATAATAGCCAAGAAACCTCATTGAATATTACTTCATGATTGAAGGCACAACAATACGGTCGTTCAGTGCGGCTCTTGGACTATTTTCTCCCATTTGTGCCCTTTGAACGGTGCGACACGGATTGTTTTTCAATCAGATCTCACCCGATCGAGATTTGAAGCCATTGTTTGTCTGCCAACTCTTGACCAAGCGTAGTTTCAGCAACATTTTAGCTATCTAAGTTGTTGGATACCGTAGTCACGGTGATGTTACTGTAATTTTTACTGTTGCACGATAAGTAGAAGTATGAACATTATTCCAGTAACTTGAAGCTTTGTTGTTAAGAGCCACTTTGTCGATTGTATATATTTATGACCATCTCATTTTCCTTGAACATGTTTCGTGTTGTTGTAGTATAGGCTATAGAGCTGTAATTATTAACGATCTTATGTAAATTATGTACAGCTACTACAAGTTAAATATCTTGTACAGGCTTCATATGTAATAAAGGCATACTAAATATACTATTTCTCGTATGTATTGTTCCACACAACAATCCAACAAGGATTTTGAATTTCATTGAGGGAAGCTGATTGGCAGGACACCAAGGCCTCCAGTTTGAGAGTTGTCCCAATGGCATCTACAGTAAGAGGCCTGAGTCTGTCGTACGTGACACGAATGCTACATTACAAGGCCTGGGTCTGTCATACGTGACCAAAATATCATAAGGACGTAGGAGATTTGATGATTAGGTTTGAGTTAATTTGTAACTTCAAGTAGGTACGGCCTAACCTCTTCGTGACGTCACTGCAGCTGAATCGACTTTATGGTGTAGTAACCCTTGGTTGATTTCTTAATTTTTGAAATCATATAAGACGCAGGCAGATATTGGTTTTAGTGATGGTGCAAAGCAAATGTGGCTCTTCGGGTTTGCAATTAGGTATGGATGGGTGTTTTGATAAAACGGTACGTGTCTCTCACCTTTGTAGCCTCCTCCAGCAGCACCACAAACCCGTGGGAAGCAACAGAGTTGGGGGTGGCCAGCACGGTCATCCGTGCCAGTTTAATATTGAGAACAGCTATTTGAACACAGGTTTAGGAACTGGAATTATTTCGCACTCCTGGCTCTCATATGAACTAACTGCATGAATGACAAAAGAAAATAGAACAGCACACTGTGTAACAGATAAGCGCATACAGACGCAACACACCCAGACACACACACACACACACATCACAACCCAAATAGTCACCACTTCAACCCCACAGTGACATAAAGACACAGAAATACCCACACTGCCCAACACACGCACAGACAATAAATAAACACACCACACGGAACAATGTATATTCAACAGTGTAGCGCACGGAGACACAACACACACACACGCCACAAACCACTCCAACACCACAGCAACATCAAGACACAGAAACAGCCCACCACCAACACAGGTACATATAAAAAAGCAGTTGCATGCGTTCGGAAGAATAAGGATGTAGCTACGTAGACTAAGACTAAGGATGTGTGATCCGCGTTTTTTTTCTGAGATCTGGTGTTGCAGCAGTCATCACGTAATCTTCCAATTTCCCTACAAAATGTTACAGCACACTTAATTTGAGTTGAGGTACTACAATTTTTTTCTCTTACTCTCTACGTCTCCTTACCATTCTTGATGTTCTCATGCCTGAGTATTCCTACCTCGGTTTAGATCTCTAGCATGGAATTCCCGTTTGCCATTTCAGTTTTTTCCGTCGCTGACGGACCTTGATTCTTGAGCGTCACTAACCAACTGTAAACTGAACTTATTTTAACCCGTTCTTCCTTCTCTGCCTTCCACCCTCATCGTTCATCTTTTTGTGGCTCCGTGTGCTGTCGCTGACCTCGACCATCAACTACGACTTTCCTGTCGCCAATTTGCTTCTCGGTCTGCCTGCGTTGTTGTGCCCGATTCACGACTTTTAATATCTTTTATAATGCCCTACAGGAAAGACGACTTTGGTTTTTGCTGTGTGTTAACCGGGGTCGAAAGTATGTTTCTTTGCGCCATTTATGCTGGCTGTGAAAATGCCCACCAAAGAGCTAAATGATTCACAAATATATATATTTTTTTCCCACGTCCACGAGTGCATTATTCCACAGCATTCATCCTTTATTGGGAGCTGTTTGTCCTCAGGCTTGGCAGACTGTCAGGATAGCTTCCCCACGTCCACGAGTGCATTATTTCACATCCTTCATCCTTCAATGGGAGCTGTTTGTCCTCAGGCTTGACAGACTGTCAGGATAGCTTCCCCACGTCCACGAGTGCATCATTTCACAGCATTCATCCTTCATTGGGAGCTGTTTGTCCTCCGGCTTGACAGACTGTCAGGATAGCTTCCCCACGTCCACGAGTGCATTGTTTCACAGCATTCATCCTTCCTTGGGAGCTGTTTGTCCTCAGGCTTGACAG
>SDVV010000132.1:0-39674 GCA_016164225.1 Gammarus roeselii | reverse complement strand
GGTGAGTAGATGCAAGTTTAGCAAGCGAATCCGCAAGTTCGTTTCCTCTTATTCCCGCGTGCCCGGGGATCCAGCAGAACTCCACTGCCTGATCCGTCTCGGTCATCACAAAGAGATCGTGCTGCATCTTACGTATGACAGGATGTTCATAATGCAGTGTTTTAAGCTGGGTGAGGACACTCAGACTGTCTGAGAATACGACGTATTTGGGGAAGCGATTTGTTTTTGCGATAGAGACTGCTAGTTCGAGTGCACGAAGCTCCGCAGAGAACACGGAACGCGTTGGTTGGAGTAGTTGCTTTAGGGTACACTTGCAGGTCTAGGTTGAACGGTGGGGTTGATCATCCATCCATGTTGGTGTGTTGAATGTATGTATGTATGTATGTATAGACATACAGTAGACATTCGGTAGGATTGGACTGGAAGAGTGCTAGTACAAGTATTTCCAACTGGTTGTTCCGATGTCGTTCAACAATGACTGTTGTTGCATGGACCCGTCACTTGCCGGGCAACGTCAATTGGATATCGACGCACTAATCAGCCAATATAGTTTCTTGTCCTAGCAACCTGACTGTTTCCAATTAAACACCTTAATTGGATCAGTTGATTTTGTTGGTTTTCACGTTTGGGTGGCGTCTCAAAGCAATGAGTATTAATGGGCAAAGTCACTTTGTGTGCGGATCTTGACTATTGTAAGGCAATAGCTTCTTGAGCGAAAACACTCATTGAAGGGGTTGTAGTTGATTGAGTACAGTTTAACAGCAGCGCATGAAAGGTTGCGACATAACGCATGGAAGTTGAGATTCATCTTGGTGAGCATGCGGTGCGGATATTAGGTGAAGGCGTATCAAGGTTAGGTCCTCGTCTTGCTTATAACAAGTGTCAACCCATAGATGCTAATCTAATTTTGGATTTCTGTCAACCACCAAACTTCAGCTGAATTGAATCCTCCTCATTTTGAATTTTGATTATTATTTAGTCATCAATCTTGATTGCCCTCCTTCTTTTGCTTTTTGGATTTCTGTCAACCACCAAACTTCAGCTGAATTGAATCCTCCTCATTTTGAATTTTGATTATTATTTAGTCATCAATCTTGATTGCCCTCCTTCTTTTGCTTTTTGGATTTCTGTCAACCACCAAACTTCAGCTGAATTGAATCCTCCTCATTTTGAATTTTGATTATTATTTAGTCATCAATCTTGATTGCCCTCCTTCTTTTGCTTTTTGGATTTCTGTCAACCACCAAACTTCAGCTGAATTGAATCCTCCTCATTTTGAATTTTGATTATTATTTAGTCATCAATCTTGATTGCCCTCCTTCTTTTGCTTTTTGGATTTCTGTCAACCACCAAACTTCAGCTGAATTGAATCCTCCTCATTTTTAACTTTGATTATTATTTAGTCATCAATCTTGAATGCCCTCCTTTTTTTGCTTTACATATCGCTGTTCGAAAGATAATGCGCAATTCAAAAGGTTATCTGCTTCTATCAACTGACGTACATTGTGATAGTTACTACCACCTTAAGTGACAAAGATTTTGCATTTAAAAATTCGGTGCATGGTTTCTGGAATGCGGTCAAAACTTGCGAAGCAAGATAAAGCTTCTTTCGGAGAGACATTGACATGAACAGTGCTGTAACAGAAGACAAGTTGGACACCGTGACAGTACTCGACTTGAATGCTGTGACTGAACACTAAGTTAGACACCGAGAAAAATCTCAACAATTAATCATTCAGAAAGAATACATTACTGCGAGCTTCGGCAACAAAAGAACAATATGAAGGAGGTTCTATTTCTATTTAAACGAGATCAAAACATAATTTTTGATTCCTATCACAGCAGTCGAACGTGGATGCCTAGATCTTGTAACTTCAATGATAAGAAACGAACACAAACGGCAAGTCGAGTCAGAGAAGTTAATCCAGAGATGTCAGTTTGAGGTAATATGCAATAACAACATTGACGACTGCATTGCGTCACGTGGCACGTGGTTTGATGTGCGATGGAACACTGGAAAGAGGCACTTTGTAACCAACGAACACTACCGCCTGGTAAGCGTGAGACGCGAGCAAAACGAATGATGAGAGCTCTCAAATAGAGATGAGCTGTAGCCAAACAATGCGCTACCGCATGAGTATATGACAACAAGACAAGACACGCGAGGCATCACAAGTTAAGATGACGGAACACTTCAAGTGCAGTATGAAGAAACATGACGGCTATAGAAGTAGAATTTCATAAGGGCATAGCTAGTTACATTAGCAGATATTTTTTAAAACACCAACATAGCTACCTACTCAACATCACACCAACGCTTCTCCAATATTTAACTAGCAAGGTGATGCATACAAGTCTCAGACATACAATAAAAAGAACAGTAATTTAATTAATATTAGTGTTTTTAGCATACGCACCCTACTCTCAAAGTCCGAACATACTGACCATAGAATTATGAGCATTTTTGTTCACATCGTACTGGTCTACTTCACTACAGATATGTACAAAAGTATAAGCTGAAGCCAAGAGTACGCACCATCTAGCAATCTACGTGCTACTTATCCATAGAATAACATAAGACTAGAGTAAGATGTCTGGGGCACGACTCGAGCTTCCCGCAAGGGAAATGTGACGCGATGTCTTCACGCGGGACACATAGCACCGATTCACAAGGGTGATGGCTTGCCACGCAGCCGCTTCCGATTGGCTGCTCTAAATGCACATCCTCGCAGATACCAACAGTTTTCAGTGTAAATCGGTTACCAAAATGGTAGCAGGATTGTGTGCTCGTGTAGCCACTAAGGAGAAAGTCCAACGCGTCATGATGGAGAGCACAGCAGAAGAGTTGAGGCATGACATCACACTTTGTCAGGTGGCCAACGGTAAAGGAGACAAAGAAAAGCTGGTCATATTTAAACTTGCTTAATACAACAGTCTATTGTCTTCTGCATGAATGTTGATGTACATATTTACCAACAATGTTGATGGATAAATGTAGCGGCTAAAATGAATAAGGAGCATATTTGCATTATTAACAGAGAGAGTGAGGAAGGAGTATGGCGGAAGAACAAGTGCATGAGCAGCTAATGAAGAATATACAAATTACTGCTTTCAATAATATTTCGCATTAACTACTAACATTATTATCATTGTTATTAATCAGAGGTTATGTTACCTGTATCATCAAGATTAGATTAGAGTGACAAGGCTTTCTGGCGCACTGGAGTCATCGTCCTTCTGGCGCCGAGTGTCAAACCAGCCAACAGTGCTGCATCATGTTAGTCTTTGTTTTTATTCTTCTATTAATGTTCGAGTCAAGTTTACTACTGCGCAAAGTCTTAGTCCTTTACGCGACGAACGTCTATGGTATGTACGGGTGCCACAGGAGGTACAGAAACTCCTAAGGTGCTGAGGTCATAGTCCCAGGACTCCCCGGATGGCAGTAAGGAGGAATAACACACTACCTATCCTGCTTCAGTGCCCCAAGGATTCGCCGTAGTCCTTAAGGTGCCGGGCTACGTGCTCCAACACCTGCTGAGAGGGAAGATGGAGAAGAGACAGAAAACGAGGATCCCATGGATGAGATCTACACTAGGTGTAGGGAATTTCACGCATGAGAACAGCAAGAATGGAAAGAAGAAGAAGGAATAGTTGTAGAAAGAGGTTGCATGAAAGAAAGAGCGCAAGTTGGCCGTTATTTGCCACCCGAAAGGAGAAAAGTTAGAACCGGTATGTGTATGTTTGAGTGTGCGTGTCTGTGTGCGCGTGCATGTGATGTGTGTGTGTGTGCAACGACTATTATGAAAGTTTTTAAGAAGGCTGAGACAAGTTAAAGGGAATTTAAACTAAACATAAGGTGCAAATGAGGTAAATAAAATATAAAAATCAGGATGGGTGAGAAAAAGAGAGATAGTGAAGGGTGAAGAAGAGGGGAGTCTGAAGGGGAATAAGGGTGTTCGCCCCCCCGGTTGGGCCATGACTTCGTGCGACCCGTGAACTTAACAGATGCTTAGGGGGGGCTGTATCATCAAGGACCAGCAATATTGATGCACCATTGCCAGCTCAAGCCATCAGTCAAGACTAATTAAATCGTCTGTTCGTCTGTTTGAACCATTATAACAAAACGTTATAATGGTACAAAGCATAGCAGATTACTCATCAGTAATGAAGAAACTTATGGAACCCAAAAAAAAAACATCATTTGATTAACTAACTGTTCACAAAAGGGACCTGCTGTAGATAAGATAAAACTGTGATAACAACCAGTTACCAGATTACAAAAAAAGGGCTGATAAATATTTCAAGGTATTGGATATACATCCCGATCGTCCTTGGGCTACCCATCACCTCGCGTTATCCATGATCACCTCGTACTAGTCACTCTTCCCTCAAGGGGGACATCGTCACATCAATCACACTTGGAAATATGTCCAAGGCAGATTTCGACTACGTGCCGGCAGATATTTCATATGAATTTTCCAAGTACACTAGAAGATACGACACAGCAATTCCCTCAGATATTTTGGACCTAGGCTGGAAAATACTGTTTGCTCGACCAAGGTTAGAATAGTTAATGATATCTGTAGTGATGATTTGCGTGACGAAAGCTATTTCCGAAGACAATTGAACTTTTAGTGCTTAAAACACTTCAATTAGCATTGTGTCGAATTAGACGCCTACCGCTGGACACTAAATTATTCCAGAAAATATTTAAAGGAACATTGTCCAATCGAACCAATCTAAGCAAGGCTTGTAGTCTTTAGCTACAAATTCAACACACACGTAATATTTGATACAGGAGACAAGATACAAAGCAATAAATAGGAATGTTACCTAAAGTTACTACAGAAACCTAGTGAATATCTTTGGTTGAACAATAAGGTAACTGCAAGTGCAATTAATAGAATGCCCAATTGGGTTATTACAGAACTATTACTGACTGAACACTACCGCAAGTAGCTACACAAATAGACAACAGGATAGTAGAAATAGGCAAAAGTTCTGGTACAATAAGGACTAAATCGTCATGAAAAATAAAAGATTTAACTCATTCACTACTGGACACTCACGAGTACTGGTCAATCTGTCATGGACAACATAACTGGTGTTAAGAGAACGGAGACAACTTCAGTGATCATTACATAAACGGCTAGCAGCACATCAGTAGACCATAAACCTTAACGATAGCAACGAAAAATGTTTTCATAATAATAACGGAAGTAAGGGGACTTGGGTAGCTTACATCGTCTTATTGCTGCAGCCACACATCTTTCGAGCGAGCCCCACCAACGGTAGAACTAGAGCAGTTGATGCCAGGCGATCCAAGTTTTAAGAGAGCAACAGCAATGAAAAGTATTTCCCTCGAAGCATGTTGCAGCTCATAGAATGGGAAGAGCAAGAGCCCTTCTCTCAGCTTACGGAGTGAGTTGTGGTGTAAGTAAGAAATGCTAATATTCCTTGATATTGTCGGAAGACCCAACAACGATGTTCCGCGAATGTGAATCTGTATTTCAATGAAATTGGATGAATATCTCGCTTGTTCTCGATGCATGCCTGTTCATCTCAAGCCCCATAAGAAGCTGGTAATGATTAAAATAAATGTATGCTCTCCTGATCACATCATCATGCTTCTAAGGAAGAAGATAGGCCTACACATGCTTCTAACTACAAGAAGTTTACAGTTACGCTCGCAATCAGCGTTTCATTACACATTGACAAAAAAAACGTTTTTGCACCAGAGGATACAGCAGAGGTTTGTCATGGTTAGACGGCGACTTTCTTTGAATTTGTGAATACATCAAATCAGGTGCTGCCGCCAGCAGCGAAGAAAAACGTTCTGACTAGAGAAAAGAGCATACAAGATAACTGAAGCACCGAAGGCGTCAGAAGTACATTATTTGGACCCACTAAACTAACAACTTTGTAGTATTAGGAATATTACGTTAAACTGATACTAGAGAAACGGTTCAAAACAAAAAAGCAATGACCATGCATGACATCTGGAAATGGTATGATCAGTTACATGGAAGGAGAAAGAATGAGACTTCCCTCATGCGAGGATATTAACAGTAGTCAAGTAGTCGCCCTGTCGCAGTATGATGTTTGGTTAGATTATTGAACTGGAAAGATGACCTTCTTCTCAACCATTCTCGGTTAGAATGGGATTGAAGGGATTATTATCGTGTATCAAAAGGATAGACTCTCCAATATTGAATACATTATTTCCAACTCAGAACAGGATAAAGGATATGGAATTTTACATCAACATACAGCGCTCAGCATATTGATCAGAGAATTTAGAAAATTGGGCCTTAAACATCATAGGGTTTTGGCCGCTGCGATAAAATGTTCCGGGCATGTATGACCTATAGCCCATTGAAGAAAAAAAAATTAAGACAGGCCTTTTTCTCTCTCTCTCTCTGAACAGTCTTTGAATTTTTTAAGAGCGCCATCATTTTGTCAGGGTGAAAGACTTTCGACTAGGCCGATAACCAGAGGTTGGAAAATTCACTCCAGTAACTCTTCAAATGGAATGTGCCTAATAAAGAGCTGCGTTAGCGGGTCATATGAGAAATATCATTCCCAGATGATCGAAGTAGGGCAGCAACAGTATGTGTGATGTCTCCGATACCTGTCAACATGAGTAATCACCACCAGTAACACCAGGACGAGGTGAGGTGCCAGTCACCACCTATAAGATCAGCCCAGCACGAGGTGAGCTGCGCGTCTCCAACTGTAACACCAGCACATTATTTCATCAGCAACACTAGCACGTGATGAGGTACGTGTCACCATCTATAACACCACCGCGTGGTGGGATGCTTAAACGACAGTATCCCTTCACTCGAAGGAGATGAGATTCTCAGGAGGGGCGACCTGGTGATCCTGAAGGGCCAGCGCCAGTTTGCTGAGCCAGCAGCGGGCAGCGGATACAGACGGGGCACGGAACTTGTAGATGGTGTCACTGGACTGGTCTGACAGCTGAGGGACAGGAGGGAGAAGACGCTGGTCAGGTACACCTGAGTATACAACCTCAGGTTTTATTGAAGGTCTGTTGTGAGGGCAGAACAAACGTTCTATGTCGCCCGTATCGAGTTAGCTGGTACAAGGAGAATGGATAAGGCAGAGAAGTGAGGCGGATGTTATCACTGTGAGAGGGAAGGAGGTAATTGCATGGATATCGCTCGAGACAAGAGAAATATAATTCAAAAAGAACTTGTTGGATTTGAGTTATTCGTGAGAGATATGGATAACCCTGTTGACTTTGTACAGATACAGACACTAGGCCGCATCTCCCAGAAAGAAGGGTGGCCGACAGCAAGGCGCACCTCACACCCTCATACGCTCACACTCACACAACTTAGCCCTCCTGTGCTAAAGGGTCCGGCCGGTAACCCCGCAACACACTCCGGGTCACGAGTGCAGTTCGAGGATACGTTATCAGCAACGGGGCCCAACAGTTTTTCCTGGTTTACCCCCGCCGCGTCATTATTGACGGGCCCCCCCACCCACGACCATCCCGACAACGGGATGCCAAGGGCGGGAAAGCACATCATTCTTAACCATCCACAACCATTCTCCACTCACGCCTGTTCATTGCACGCTCTCTCGCTACTTCCACGTTCACGTCTCTCCTTCCTAACGCCTGCTTCACACCATCCATCCACCCAAACTTAGGTCTACCTCTAGGCCTGCGACCACTCGCCTCCGCATTCATCACCCTTTTCACCACTCTCCCTTTCATCCATCCTCTTCATGTGCCAGAACCATCTCAGAACACGCGAATCCAGTCTGTCCTCCAACTTTTTCACCATCCCTGTTCAGGTTCAAACCTCGTCGTTGGTGATCCGGTCTCTCAGCGTTACTTCAGCTATGCTCCTCAAACATTTCATCTCGAACACATTCAACCTTCATCTCTTCTCTGCTCTCACCCCCAAGTCTCAGCTCCGTAGAGCACAGTTGGGACAACAACACCCTCATACAGACCTCTCTTTGCTTCTATCCTCAACGTCCTACAGCTCATTTCACTCTTCAGTAAACCCAACACTTTACACCCCTACTTCACTCGCGCCTTCACTTCAGTTTCTACTAGTTCATTCATCTCCACATGGGAGCTCAGATATTTAAAACACTGAACTTCCTCCAAGAGCTCTCCTTGTAGGGGTACACTAATTTTGTTCGCATCGACAGTCCTCGAGCATCTCATTACTTTACTCTTACCCACGTTCACTCGAAGCTTCCTCCTCTCACACACTCTACCTATCTCAGACACTAGCCTACATAGCTTCTCATCTGAATCCGCAACCAGGGCCGTATCATCAGCAAATAGCAACTGGCTCAACTGCCAACTTCGCCCATTCGCTTCCAACAGTTCCAAGCCACGACCCAGCACACTCGCGTTCACCTCCCTGACCATTCCATCCATATAGAGGTTGAACAGCCAGGGAGACATCACGCAGCCTTGTCTCAGTCCCACTTTCACTGTGAAGCAATCAATCGCCTCGCTTATCACTCTGACACATGCTCGGCTGCTAACATAGAAACTCTGCACCGCTTTCAACAGATGTCCGTCCACTCCATACAAACGCAACACCCTCCACAGCGCTTCCCAGTCAATCCTGTCGTATGCCTTCTGCAGATCTATGAGGCCCAGAACGCATCCTAGACCCATCCCCTTCGACTTCAAACAAGCTATGACAGGACACCGGGAGTGAACCCTGTTTACAGGCTACAAATGCATCTTCTTCCACCCAAGCAATAAACCTACTCCTTTCCATGAATAACAAAGTCATTGCACTTCATCACTTGAACAACCGGCAGCCTACGCCAAACCTGGAACATGTCGAGCTGAGAGTGACCGTCCTGGTGTGGCCCAAACAGCAGCAGCTTTCCCCCTGGCGACACCAGGGGTTGCAGCTTGCATGGGGAGCTCTTAAAATCACCCCGTTCCAAGCCCCGAGAGGCAAGGGACTTGGCGTGGTAGTAGACCAGGGCACCTCCCCACAGCTGAACCTAAAGGAATGAGGGGAAAAGTGTCGTTACCAAGAGAAAGCCCAATTTAACCAGTTTAAAACTAAATCAGTGTAGACAACATCAAAACAAAAAATTGTTCAATTCCATCAGATTTTCGTGTCATACGTTAAATGTAGTCGAGATAAGTTACAGTGAAGGAAAGAATATGTTCAGAACATGTTCAAGCAAGGTAAAACATGTCTCCAGGCCGTGCGATCTCTTATTTGGTGAGGATGGATGATGGGTGAAAAATGTGATGAAAGCGGAGGTGAGTGAGCATCTGCTTAGAGAAAGACCAAAGTGTGTCTTGACATTAAGCAGGCTTTTGGGGGAAGAGACATCAGTGAGGAAAATTTGCGAGAGAGCGAGCAAGGGAGAGGCTTAAGTGGAGATGCTGCCTGATGCGCATTCCCGTCCTTAGCGTCTTGTTGAGAGACGGGATGGACGTGGGTATGGGAGGCCTGGCAATTATGACTCATCAGGAGTATATCGGTGAAAGCTGTTGTGCCCTGCTATTGACACTGATTTCTGACCACACTCATGATATAAAGTGCGCGCGTGTTGCAGGGTTCAGGCCGGATCCTTCAATGCTAAAGGGCTAAACTTTGGTAAGTGTGTGAGTGCATGAGATGAGTGCAAGATGCATAATGAAACGACTTCAAAGGCAAGCTGACCAAACACAAATGGAAAAAAGCACAGCATTAAAAAGTTTTGAAAAATTCTTTCGAATAAAACATAAAATAACTATTCAATTGTTATATTTTTGTATGTCTAAACCAATTGGGATACTATTTTCTGTTAAACTAGTGGATTTGAAAAAAAAAATCATAAAAAAAGTTTCTTTGACAGTATCTACTCATAATTAACCTAGTCACTAGCCAGCAGCATGAGTATTGTATGTTCATTATTACTACAAGTTTACAAGTTACCACTAAGCTAAATTATTTTGACAGACATAACAGTCTTGCTGACTCACAAGGACACTGTAATTTTGACCAATATTAAATCTTGTCTGCTCTGCCTCTCTTTGTGACCTTGAACATACTGCATATTGAACAAGTTTGTTACGTAACACTTTACAAACAAAGTTTAACCGTCAACCGTCATGGACTCATGAGTCCTTAACACAGCCGTGATTAGTGCTTTGTGGTCCGTGTTTGTGTACGAACCTTCATCTTGATCACCAATTCAGAAATCGCGCCGTGAGTCTGTGCATGTCACTATACTTTCTCGAAATTTTGTTACATGAACTCAACCATGGAAGAAGTATACAGTACAGTACCTAACTATAACTTGAAAATGTTAGATTGAATTTTAATTGTACTGGTAAAGTGATACCATTACTGAATTTTTTATTATTCATTATATACGTATAGAACCAAGCCTTTACACAAGTATTTAGCATATCTTTGTTACCAATTAATTTTTTTTTAGAGAATTCCATGTATACTTAAACTTAAGCTATAAACATATTGACAATACACCTAATGTGATGAGACTATACAACCTTACACTTAGCATGTTGCAAAGCATGGCCCTTTTATTCTCATCCTGAATTTCCAAATACATCAATCTAACAGCTTTCCGCCTACTCCATACAAACGCAACACAACACAGCGTTTTCCTTTCAATCCTGTCGTGTGCCTTTACCAGATCCATGAAGGCCCAGAACACATCCTTTCCCTTTGCGAGGTACTTCTCACACACCTGTCTCACTGCTAAAATTTGATCGGCACAGCATCTACTACTTCTTCAGCCACATTGTTCCTCTCTAATTGCGCATTTCGTACATTCTCTAATCCTTTTGATCAGCACTCTCCCGTACAACTTACCAACCACACATAACAGACTGATACCTCTCGAGTAGCAGCATTCATTTCTATCTCTTTTGCCAATTATACAGCGGGAAAATGCAGGCACTGCGCCACTCAATCGGTATTCCGCCCGCCACAAAACAAATGTTCAGTAGTCTTGCCAACCATTCGACAATCGTTATTCCACCCTTTTCAGGCACTCAGTCACCACGCCATCCAAACCAGGGGCTTTCCCTGCTTTTATCACCTCCTGCACCTCTTTCCTAGTATTGTCCGCAGCAAGTATCTCTCCAAAAAACCGGCATCCGCGCCCCACCACCCACGGCTGACAATGCTGCTGCTGAGAAAACTGAACTAGTGGAAACTGAGGTGAAGTCGCGAGTGAAGGAGGGGTGTGAAGTGTTGGGTGCACTGAAGAGCGTAATGAGCTGCAGGACGTTGAGAATGGAAGCAAAGAGAGGGCTGTATGAGGGTGTATTTGTCCCAACTGTGCTGTATGGAGCTGAGACTTGGGGGGTGAGAGCAGAAAAAAGAAGGTTGAATGTTTGAGATGAAATGTTTGAGGAGCATTGCTGGAGTTCACTAACGACGTGGTTCGAATCAGAACGGGGATGGTAAAGTTAGAGGACAGAGTTGATTCGCGTGTTCTAAGATGGTTGGACACATGGTGAGGATGGATGAGGGGAGATTGGTGAAAAGGGTATTGGAGGCAGAGGCGAGTGGACGTAGGCATCATGACTCGGCAAGGGTAAACCAGTCACGCTGTCGAGCCCTGCTGCCGACACTGACCTCGAACATCACTCATGACCCGGAGGGTGTGTTGCGGGCTGCCCAGCCGGACCCTTTTGCGCAAAAAAGGCTAAGGTGTGCGAGTGTGAGGTGCGCCATGCCGTCGGTCAACCCCCTTGCTGGGGGATTTCGGCCTAGTGTTTGTATCTGTATCAATCTAATTCTTCATACAGAGACCCAAGTTCCAACATACAGTTATGTGGACTAGTAGTCATAGCCTCATCACTTGTATCATGAGCTCATAATCATAAGCTCATAAGTAACAAAGTCATATGGACATTACAAAATACACTAGTTACTTTTTTTTTAAATGTAATGCATAACCCAAGTCATCTCACATTCAAAATACACTATTTTTTTTCAAATGTAATGCATAACCTAAGTCATCTCATATTCAAAATACACTAGTTACTTTTTTCAAGTGTAATGCATAACCTAAGTCACCTCATATTCAAAATACACTAGTTACTTTTTTTTCAAATGTAATGCATACCCCAAGTCATCTCATATTCAAAATACACTAGTTATTTTTTGTTCAAATGTAATGCATAACCTAAGTCATCTCATATTCTAAATACACTAGTTACTTTTTTTCAAATGTAATGCATAACCTAAGTCATCTCATATTCAAAATACACTAGTTACTTTTTTTTCTAATGTAATCCATAACCTAACTCCTCCTACAGATACAGACACTAGGCCGCATCTCCTCGAAAGGGGGGTGGCCGACGGCAAGGCACACCTCACACCCTCATACGCTCACACTCACGCAACTTAGCCCTTTTGTGCTAAAGGTTCAGGCCGGTAACCCCGCAACATGCACTCCGGGTCACGAGTGCAGTCCGAGGATCCATTGTCAGCAGCGGGGCATGACAGTTTTTACTGGTTTACCCTTGCCGCGTCATAATGCCCCCCCCCCCTCCCCCCACACACGACCATCCCAACCAAAACTGGCATTCGAGCACCACCACCCACAGCAACAATGTCAGCCTCTCCTCTGTCATCCTCGTCATTCAACAACTCATCAAAAAATTCAGCCCACCTCTTCCGTATATCACCACTTTCCAACAACAACTGGCTGTTTTCATCTTTCACCACTTCCTCCTTCCCGGTCTCTCCCTTTATCACCCTCTTCACCTCCGTCCAAAACATCTTTTTGTTCTCAAAATTCTGGCACAACCGTCTGCCCCACCTGGCACCAGCGTCCCTTTTGGCTCTCCTCACCACCCGCTTCACCTCGTTTCTCCTTTCTTTGTAGCTTTCAGAAGCCACCACAACACCAAGTGCACCTGCAACCACTCCTCAAATGCTCCTTTTTCTGTGCCACCGCCAGTTTGACCTTCTCGTTCCACCGCTCGCAACCTTCCCTTCGGCACCACCAACTCCTTAGGCTGTTTCCGACGACCAGCTCCTGTTCCATGCACAGACCTATAAGGTTTTCTCCACTGTCATTCCTACCAGGAGCGCCATACCTCCCTATCACATAATCCACTACTGTATATCCAACTCTCGCATTAAGATCACCCAGTACAACCACATAGTTTTGACTTTCAAAACTCTCAATACACTCGCTCAGGTCAGTCCAAAATTGCTCCCTCTCCTCCTCACTCTTCTTGCTACCAGGTCCGTACGCACACACAAATGCCCATTTTTCTACGCCTAACTTTACTATCACCTACATCAATCTTGAGGACACCACTTTCCACTCAGTAACGCTACCAGCCAGTCGATCACTCAATTACAACACCACATCCACGCCTGACTTTCTTCCCCTTACCACTTCAAACTCAGACTCGCCCTTACCCTTCAACTTAGTTTCACTGAGCGCCAACACATTCAACTTCCTTTTCACAAATATTTCACCAAATCTCTCGCTTCTTTTCTTCATTTGTACTACAACCACGCACATTCAGAGACCCTGACAATTGGGTTCGGAGAGGCGTGGGCCTCTCCTCCCTCCGCTTGTCTTGGTGTCTTTTAGGGAGGAATTTACATTGGAGGGGATTCCTACCTCCTCGTCTCGCCCCCTATTAGTCGCCTCTTACGACACTAAGCTCCGGCTACGGGGCTCCCCTTTTGGTCACCTCCTACGATACGCAGGGGTTACGATAGCAGTACTTCAACACCCCCGCTACGGGGCAGTTATATAATGAGTAAAAAGTTACTATTACACAAACATTATGAGTAAAATATATAAGGAGTAAAAAGTTACTATTAAACAAAGAAAGCTGGCAGCTTTATCCCATCCAACAAAGATGGACTTGCACAGAGCCCTTTCAAACTTAGCAACGTTGTTATTTGGTGCAGACAATTAGGTCCACCACTCACCCAGTAGCGGTGCCAGGCTCCGACGGGCGGCTTGCGACCATCCTTGAGGACAGTCTTCCTCCTGAGGGCACCTTGCATTACGCAGTCCTCTGCACTACCTCGTACACCGACCACGCCCTCGCACTCCTCACTTGATACACCCGACCTGAGGAGTGGCAGCAGTGACCAATTTTAGGAGCAATGGGGGTGTAAATGCTCTTAGATGAGGAAGCTAGTCATGACAGGGGAATGGTATCCAATAGTTGACTCCCATCGAGATTAGTGGACACAATCAGGATTTGCTCACAAGACCAGGAGGTGATGTCATGCGAAGAACATTCAATTGCTAGGTTGTTATTGAAAGGGCTAGATGCCTTCAGAGCAATGCTTAGAGAAAAATAGGACTATGACGCGAGACTCAAAATATATTTTTTGGTCATTTAAAGAAGATGCCATCAGAATTCCGGTATCTTGAATGAGAACATTTGCCCCGTGAAACATGGATAACATGGAACTAGTTGATACTGCCCTGCACTCTACAAATGACAGCCAAATCAGTCATAATGTGAACTTTTACTGTTGGCGTTGACATGGTATGGTGATCCAAATGACGATGTTTTGCATAATTCATAGAAATATTGAAGCAATTAATCATTCAAATGATGGGATCATACCAGCAAAACTAATGGATAATAGCAAAAATCCACATTAAAACAAGATCAAAATACAAAAATACAAAAAAAACTAACTTCATCAACAAAACCCCTGCTATTCTTGACATTCTTTCCCTCATTGCCATACCATGTCCTCGTAAGTGTAGATCTAGACGAGATGTGCACCACTCCCGCAGTAGCGACGGCTCCCACCGATGATGAATGGAGATACTCTGCCCCAACTCCTTTCCCAACAGAAGCCCCACCCCCTCCACTTGCCGATGCCACGCCGTTACTGTTGTTCCCGCAATGCTGAAGCAGTGGAGGAGGTGGAACGGGGGGCAGCGGGGGGTCGAGGTCCGAATCGTCAAGGAGGTGTTTAGAGCCGTGGTGGCTGGGGCAAGAGGGGTCATGGGCAATAGCACCGCCCAGGCTTGACAAGGAGTCGCAGCGAGACCCTTCCGACGATGAGGTGGTGGCTACCGAGCACCCCTTGAAGATACTGGAGGATATTGAGGATAAGAAAGGTACAGTCAGGAGGTTAGGGAGCAAGGAAAAAATTTGAAACGATGGAGGATAGTTTACATATCAAGTGAAAGTACATGACAGTTCTAAGGGAAGCAAGAATTCAAAGGGCTGGTGATTGAACAGATAAAATAGGTTTAAAAAATAAAGGTAGTAGTTCAGGTAAAAGAAATAATAAGCCAAATAAAAATTATCTGCAAAAGAAAACAGAACAAATCAAACTAGATCAGAACAATCAGGTTTTGTCAGTATCATGCATTGCTTGCATAAAGAAACATAATTTATTGACAAAATTTACTATGGGATTTTTTTATAGATTTTCGAAAATTTGTTAACAACTTCCAATGACTATTGGAAGCCATTAACAGACCTATAACTGGGTCAGACTGCCACCACAAATAATTTTCATTTTTTTACGTTGATTTATAAATATTTTGCAATTGATCTAATTTTTTGTCTGTAGTAATTGACCAAAGATTATTTTGCGTTGTGATAATAGCAAAAGGTAAGAGAAGACTAGCATGCACAGCATATACTGACAGCATCCAGACTGTAGGAGAGACTGCTTGAAGCAAACAATTGGAATCCACCATCTAAATTCAGCACAGAAAGAGTTGGTTATACTCAAAAGCTATTTCATTCAAAAAAAATCTATGACATAATTATGAGAATGAACAACAATGAGTAATATGCCCTGCACTCCAATAGAAACATAGGGACATACTGGTTCAGTTAGTTAGTGACAATTCGCAGCTAATAGACGATACATAGTGTGTACACAAACAATTAAAATATTGTAAATAAAATGTATACAAAAAATATGGCCATGTATGATTGGAATAATGTTAAGTTTTGGTATGTAATTGCCTAGACGAATCCAGTTGGTGTATCGAATATTTATTTTCAAACAAATGCAATAGAAGGGAGAATCTTTACCCACAACTTGAATAACATGGCATCATTAACTTCACAGCTGCACTATTATTGAGAAACGCTGCAATCAATGATGACTGGTAACATTCCAATGAAGTCGATACTGAAAATATATTTAAAAATCAAAATACAAAGTAGCAATGAAAAATAATATTGAATAAAACATAAGAATCAAAGTAAATAGCCAATTCCCCCTCAAACAAAACACACAGAATATAAGTAGTTCATTGCATTCAATGCAACGTAGTGAAAATTGCAAATGACAACAACATTCAATGCAACATAGTGAATATTGCAAATGACAACAAACAGCATGTCCTATTTCTACGATAGTGCAGCACATATAAGGGGAAACAGCAAAATGCGAGACATGCCCTCGTCACAGTAGGACTTGACATGCAAGCTTATTCAATTACCTTTTCCTACTTTCAATTACCTTTTCCTACTTTCAATTACCTTTTCCTAACTTGCAAAGATGATTTGCAAAATGTGTTGCCAAATTCAGCAATGCAATCAGCTCCAAATAGTTTACAAAACATTATGCGTCCATTAACACTCATAGCTTAAAATTGTCTCCTCAAGTACCCATGAATTTGGAGACAAAAAGCTCTCCAATTTCATTTAAGATGAACCAACACAGTATTGTGAGCCTCATGAATTAACATCTTCTGAACCAACTAACCTCAACCCCCTGGATACCATTTTTATATCCCTCCACACATTTTCTTCACCTCTACCTACCCACCTTGGAAGGGAAGTCAAACTTAGAGAAAAGATCATGATCTTTGCAAAACTTGTGTCATGGAGAACAATAATATATCAACTTGAAAATTATATTGACAGGGAATATAAAAATCAGTGTTTGGTATGGAAGTTTTGGTGGACCAGTTTCTAGGTTTATTAAGCTTAAGCCTTCTTTGAACAATATTCTATTCTATACCTCCTTGATTAGGTAAAGTTTTATTTGAAAAATATCCTATTCTATATATACCTCCTTGATTGGGCAAAGCTTTCTTTGAATGCTATTCTATACCTCCCTGATTAGGTTAAGCTTCTTTGAACAATATTCTATACCTTCTTGATTGGGTAAAGTTTTCTTTGAATGATGTTCTATACCTCCTTGGTTGGGTAAAGCTTCCCTTGAATGATATTATGTACCTCCTTGATTGGGTACAGCTTTCTTTGAACAATATTCTATTCCATACCTACTTGATTGGGTCAAGATAATAGCATAAGTTGAGAAATTAAACTCATGTTGCTCACACAGTCTATCAAACTCTATCTTACACAACTATATAAACACTGTATATTACCATGTCCCATCTCAATTGCAGGAAGAAACACACACCAAAACAAACTGGTTCAACTGTTTAGGGCACCAAGTGCAAGAATTCTACATGATAGGTAAAACTTGTTGTATTAGAGTAACTGCTGAAGGGTATCAAGTGCAAGAATTATACATGATGGGTAAAACCTGTTGTATTAGGATAACTGCTAAGGGTATCAAGTGCAAGGATCATGCAATGGGTAAAACTGGTTGTATTAGGATAACTGCTAAGGGTATCAAGTGCAAGGATTATGCAATGTGTAAAACTGGTTGAATTAGGATAACTGCTAAGGGTATCAAGTGCAAGGATTATGCAATGGGTAAAACTGGTTGTATTAGGATAACTGCTAAGGGTATCATGTGCAAGGATTATGCGATGGGTAAAACTGGTTGTATAAGGATAACTGCTAAGGGTATCAAGTGCAAGGATTATGCGATGGGTAAAACTGGTTGTATTAGGATAACTGCTAAGGGTATCAAGTGCAAGGATTATGCGATGGGTAGAACTGGTTGTATTAGGATAACTGCTGAAGGGGATCAAGTGCAAGGATTATGCGATGGGTAAAACTGGTTGCATTAGAATAACTGCTAAGAGTATCAAGTGCAAGGATTATGTGGGTAAAATTATTTGGGGCACACGATGCAAATAGTTAATAGGTTCAAACATAACAAACAATTGAAAACAAAGATTAGAGTGACGAGGCTTCCTAGCGCACTGGAGTCGTCCTTCTGGCGACGAATGTCAAACCAGCAAACAATGCTGCATCATGTTAGTCTTTGGTTTTATTCTTTTTTTAATGTTGGAGTTAGGTTTACTGCTGCGCAAAGTCAAAGTCCTTTACGCGGCGAACGTCTATGGTATGTACGGGTGCCACAGGAGGTACAAAAACTCCTAAGGTGCTGAGGCATATGGTCCCAGCACTCCCCGGATGTCAGTAAGGTGGACTAACACACTACACACCCTGCTTCAGAGCCCCACGGATCCGCAGTAGTCCTTAAGGTGCCGGGCTACACGCTCCAACACTTGCTGAGGGGGAAGATGAAGAAGACAGAAAACGGGGATCCCATGCATACAATCTACACTAGGTGTAGAGAATTTCACGCATGGGAATAGCAAGAATAGAAAGAAAAAGAAGGAATAGTTGTAGAAAAAGGTTGCATGGAAGAGCGCAACTTGGCTGTTATTCGCCACCCAAAAGGAGAATAATTAGAACCAGTATGTGTATGTGTGTTTGTGTGCAACGACTATTAGGAGAGTTGTTAAGAAGGAGTCTGAGACAAGTTGAAGGAAATTTGAACTAAATGTAAAATGCAAAAGAGGTAAATAAAAGGTAAGCAAATCAGGATGGGGAAGAAAAGGAGAGATAGTGAAGAATGAAGAAGAGGGGAGTCTGAGGGGGAATAAGGGTGCTCATCCCCCCGGTTGGGCCGTGACTATATGCGACCCGTGAACCCAACAGATGCCTAGGGGGAGATATTGAAAACAAATACCTGAAGTTAAGCCACAACCAGAAGACCACTAATACCCAGAGTGACCATCACCTCTCCCAACAACACATTATTTGTAAAAAAATTACCTGATTTGTTAACAGCATTTAATGATAATAAAACCTGATTCATGAATTCCAACGACAATCTTTTAGCAAGAAGTTGGATTGTTTACACATACCATGGCAACAAAAAGTTTGACATCTCTCACAAAAAACGTTTCTCTGTACAAACCTTGTGACATCTACATATGACAGTGTATACATGATCATATATAATGGTGTTTGGTGTTGGAGCCTTGCTTCAGCAAGTTGTTTCAAGCAAAAAGACACATGACTCCTGCGGGACATACAAAGGGGTTCAAGAGAAACCTTTGTAATGATGTACTGCCCGATATGACATCTTTGAAGTGTAAATCATATGATAGAAGGGGTTAATGGAAAATTGCTTCATGAAAACATTGCAATGTCAAATCTTGTAAAAAAAAAACATGAATTCATTAAAATATTTCACAAAAGCTTTCAAATTACTACATTGACAAAGCTCTAAAACTTAGAGTAGCTGGAACAACTGATAACAATTATTTAAATTTTTTGAAATCTTGAAAAGTTGATGTCAACAATAATTTGAATTTTAAAAACCATTTCATTATAGTACTTGCTTTGAATCTAGTTTTCCATGGAAAGAAAGCTTCAAACTATAGGAAGAAAGATAAATGAAAAGCATGAAATATTCAAGAAAAAATTATTCAAGTGAAAAAAATATTTTATTGCAATACTCCACAATATTGTTCGAAAAATGCACGGCATGTCACAAAAAACTTCAACTGGGTCTTCGTCAAAAATACCAAGCTAACTGTAGCCCTCAATGATTATTTTTCAATGATGTATTGTTTGACAAGATAGCTTTAAAACTGTAGGAGAAAATTCAATTGAACTTTTTTTCATTTTAGAAAGAAACTCAAAATTTGTTTGTTTGTTGAATTTATAGAAGTTTTCTCAAATATTTTAGTAGTCCAAGATAGGTGTTCAAATGATGTTTTGCAAGTTATAACAATATTATAACATGGAAGAGTGCCGATTCAAGTCAGAGCGTTACAACGGATGGATAGATGGAGGGGGCAAACACTTTTTGAATCAGGGCTCCAACTCTCTAAAATGATGACAAACATCACTGCTGAAGAAAAAAACATGACACCGAGTAAAACAACGTATCTTTCCGTCGGAGCTAGGACACCCAAGTAAGTGTCAAGAAGCCGTACTGTCAAATGCACCAACAGCTATCACTCGACACATGATGCTGCTGCATCCTGATTGTCTGATCAGAAACGTTGTTGTAGTCATATTTCCTGTTATCATCTCATCCCATATTGCCATCTGTGCAAACAATTGTTGTGATATATTGTGAACCTTGGAGTAGGGAAGATATAGCTACCATGGTTGACAAAAAGTATTGTTTTCTGAGGCAAGCAATGACAAGTTTTGTCAAAAAATTGTTCATAAAAGGAGACAATACGACGCAGTTAAAATTAGTCTGTATTCAATGCTTGTTTATCAAAAATGGGATGGTAATGGACAAATATATGTTTGACATATTTCAATTCTGTTCCTGTTTATGATAGTTTACTGTCTTGCAGTGCAAAGAAGCATTAGTGATACAAAACCCAAAGTTAAAAACAACTGACAACTAGACTATGTATGAATATCTTAAGAGGAACAATATTTTTCATCTCCTCTAAATGGTTTTTGAAGTAGCCCTAGCCCCGAGTATTAGTTGATGACGTCTTAAGGCAGATTGACAAAGAATATCTCGTGGATGACAATGTTTGACTTCTCAAAAACGTTATCTGGTAATTAATGCTGTGCTTCTGCCAAAGCTGGAATCCTTGGGGAGTTGTTATTTTTCACTGGTGTGGATCGCTGCATTCCTTTCTAGCAGTGATGAGTGTTTGTGTGAGTGGTTGTCAGAGCAGTCTGGTTGAAGTGACAAGTGGTGTTCCGCAGGGGTCAATTCTTGGATTGCAGCTGTTCTTGACCTAAATTAACCCCAACTAAATTGGTATATCATACAAGTGCAAGGCATCGGCAGACGATTACAAGCTGTATTCGAGATATGCTCGCAAGACAACCAAGCCTGGCATTCAGGGTGCCCCGACACTCCCAAGTAGGTTGGATACAGCTCACTCTGTTGCAAGGTCCTGGAATCATAGAATGAATTCAGAGGAAGACTTCAGGTTGAGTTGAGGTAAAAAGTACTTCCTGCTAGGTAGAGCATTGAAATTTATCACTGCACATAAAAATTTGGGTGTGGACACACATCGCAGATTTCTCAGTCATATTCGTGTGGTGGTTGCAAAGGCGGGGTGTTATGAAATTGTTTGTTGAGATCAACTGTCTGTAGGTCCTGGAGTTTTTGCTATCCACATGTGTAGTGCATATTCACCAGCTTATTGGTTAGGCATCATGCGTTTGGAGCACCGAATATTGCAGGAACTGCAGGCATCTTGAATCTGTTCAGAGAAGATGCATCAGAAACATTGATGGACATTGTGATATGGACTATGGCAGTTGTTCAAGGAGCCTGGATTTTGTTTCATTAAGAGTTGGCTACTGTGGGCAGACCTGATAAAATACAGGAAACTTTTGCATGGTAACTAGGAGGATCCGTCACATACGTTCTTATTTGCCCCAGAGTTGGTAGAAGAGGTCATTTGCTGAAGTTGGCGTTTTCTTCAGTGTGAGATGTGTTGTTGTGTGGAATGACTTGCCTGCTGAGATAGTACAGTTGACATATCAATGAGCAAGCCTTTGCTACCTAATCTGATGAATGAATATTTTTCAATATATTGACTAGCTTATTGATGAGTGATTGATTTTTTTTCTAAAATAGTGTGCCAAATTGGATATATATATATGTCATATTCATCGCTGTCATATTCATCGCTGTCTTGTTGGGCAGTCGTGATGCCCAAAGGTAAGCACGCATAAGCACCCAAAGTAAGAAACCACTTTTATGAAGGCCACTTGAAGGATGAGGGAAGTTTCACTTTTATGAAGGCCACTTGAAGGGAGAGGGAAGGTTCACTTTTATGAAGGCCAGTTTCATGGTTTGGATCATTTATTGTTTTTTTTTTTTTATTGTTGTTTACTCTGCTTGCTTCAGAAAACAACAATTTTACTGCTGATTAATCTTCCCCCTTTGGTTGAGTTGCACTTATGCTGTAGTTGATCATCATTCTCGATAAAAGGATAGAGTTGTGAGGCATCAGCTGACTGAAACATTTGGAATGAAGTTTATTTGAATAAGAAAACCAGCAATTATGTACATAAATAAGTCAATATTGTCAATTGTTTTCTGAGTAGCCATATCCTATATTAGTATGCCTTGATCATATGCACAGCCTTGCTTGATTTGAATGCAATCTTAAATTTATGGCACAAAATTATTACATTTTTGATCTAGAATTATTTCTTTATTTCTGTATTGCATAGTATTCTTTTGTGGTGTTCCCCAATTGTTGTTAGGCAGTATTAACATTTTCTTCAGCCAACAAAAAATGAAATTCATCAAATCCTGCTTGTCGAAGTCAGTAAATATAATATTTCAATACAGTTGGTAAAGAAAGCATTCACACAAGTTTCTGTATGCAAATGTTCACCACTTTAGTCACACTTTCAATGAGGTTTGTAGCAGCTGATTCAACCATCTTATTACTTTGGCTACTTTGTCAACAGCCAACATCAACAATTGAAGTAACCATACATTCAGAATTTAATTTAGTTTCAACTGTGCTCTATGGGGCAAAGACGTGAGGACCAAGAGCTGAACAAATAGTGTGTTCCATAGTTACCTACGTAGATAATAAGTAACAATGATGATAACAAGTTCTCTGATCGGTGTGTTCTTGTATAACAACCAAAAAGAGTCCATTTCAGAGTATCTAGAAATCCAAGTATCATTAGTGCCAACAGCAACTTGAGTTTGGAGTCAGAGACTCACTAGCAGAACGGCACCAAAGCAATTAGCAGAATTATATTTATCTGATAGGTATCATAAATAAAGATTCAAGCTAGAAATATCCATTCTATGACGGTGTGAAGCAGGCGTTAGGGAGGAGAGACATGAATGTGGAAGGAGAGACATGAATGTGGAAGCAAGAGAGCATGCAATGAACAGGCGTGAGTGGAGAATGCTTGTGAATGGTTGATTTTGACGCTGCTCTGATGTGCTTTCCCGCCCTTGGCATCCTGTTGTCGTGATGGTCGTGGGTGGGGGGAGGCCCGGCTATTATGACGCGGCAGGGGTAAACCAGTGAAAACTGTTGGGCCCCGCTGCTGACAACGGATCCTCGGACTCCACTCGCGACCCGGAGTGTATGTTGCGGGGTTACCGGCCGGACCCTTTAGCACAAAAGGGCTAAGTTGTGTGAGTGTGAGCGTATGAGGGTGTGAGGTGTGTCTTGCCGCCGGCCACTCCCCTTTCTGGGGGATGCAGCCTAGAGTCTGTATCTGTATGAAGAACTGCACACCATATCAATAAAACACTTCAACAAGTGAATCACTATACTGGCTTTGACCAAAATATTCTTCATTCACAGCTATTGTTGTTGCAATATTGATACAGAAATTATGATTGCAGCCAACTCAAAGTTAATTCCAGTTTTATCATTCGAGTCAGCTTTCCACTTAGCAAGACTATAAGAAAGCTAAATGCAAGCACATTGAACACCCAAAGATTAACGCCCCAGGAAATTTTTATAATGTATTCAAGCTATTGAAAGCCTTCAAATAATTATTAGCTTGCTCGAATTGTTTCAAAAAGGGAACGTTTCTTTGATTCATGCAATAGCGATGACCACGCATAGAAAAGACCTGCACTTAACTCTTGGAATGGTAGACAGTACTGACACATATATTAGAAGACTACAACAGACTTGAGCCTCTGAAGCTTCAACTATTACCAATAATCAATTTCCCAAGATACTTGAAAAGTTTGCAAAACAGCTCACAGTTGTTAACGGCCCCATGTAACATTCTAAAATAAATCAGTTATTAAAACATCCCGGACTATTCAAGATATCAAACCTAATAAAACACTCCTATTCCAGGTTTATAGGTATAAATATTTGCGAATTGACAAAAATTGCCAATAGAAATTGATAAAACCACAAATCCTGTTCTACTGGACAAAAAACATGATATGTGTCGTTGTCATGGTCCAAGGATCATAACCCAACTGCCATTCGATTAGCAATTTGACACCGCTGTCCAAGAATGTACGTCTACAAAATAGCCAACGCAATGCCACGGTGACCCATATAAGACGAATGCACTGAATTGCAATTAGTTGTGAACAGGAGGTATCTCGGGAGGGAACGTATGTGTCAAGCGAATAGGGAGGTGCTGGGTTTTACAGGCCATGTTGGAGTAACAAACAACGGGTGTGGTAACTAGACGCATGTCCGGTGACTAGGGATGTGTTAGTTAACTAGGCGCATGTCCGGTGACTAGGGATGTGTTATTTAACTAGGGGCATGTCCGGTAACTAGGGGCATGTCCGGAGACTAGGGATGTGTTAGTTAACTAGGCGCATGTCCGGTGACTGGGGATGTGTTAGTTAACTAGGGGCATGTCCGGTGACAAGGGATGTGTTAGTTAACTTGGCGCAGGTCCGGTGACTAGGGATGTGTTAGTTAACTCGGGGCATGTTCGGTGATCAGGAATGTGTTTGGTGACTAGGAGCATGTTGGGTGACTTAGAATGTGCTGGGTGATTAGGTACATGTGTTGGGTGATTAGGGGTGCATTGGGTAAGGAAGGGCCTGTCGTTTTAGTAAGGGATTAATTAGTAGCTTGCCTAAGACGATAACTAAACAAAATACAACACTTGAAAACTAAACTCAAGAGGGGACAAATTCAAACAAATGACCTTTTTAAAATAGTAAACTAGTAGATATACTAACTACACAAGTAATACTTTGTGCACTAGCAAAATTATCTAATTAAATAACAGGCGTAGTGCATCCATGGGAAGCAAAACTGTTATGGAGTTAGGAACAGAAATAATTTGCAATTGAGGTGTGGAGTCATGGCACCATTTGCATCATTGAAGAGAAAATAATCAACAGATTTACACTTTTTTTCGGAATGGTTCAGTCTTAAGTTTGCAAGGAAAAAATTGTACAAAATGGGTCCTGCATACAGCTCCCTTGATGAAAAGAGTGAGTACAGAATAATTTTCAGCGAGTGTTCACAGCAAGTGTCTTGTGGACTCTGTCTTTATTCAAAATATTAAATAAAATGATACTGGACACTAATTTCAAATTTTTTCATCAAGTCTTCATTTCGCTTTGAATTGTTGCAATGCAACACTTCAGGCAACAGGCAGGAAAAACAATATGATGGTTTTGAGAGGTCAACTGCAATTATATTTTTCATTATTGGAATATATAAGACCCCTCACAAGAGTAAACACCAAGTTAAAATAATCAAACAGAATAATCTAACCAAGAGATGGATCAAGTAAATTGGAAATCGAGAAATTGTTCCCGTTAACAAGAAATTGCAATTAGCTGCGTAGCTATAAGATGAAGATATAAAATAACTTTCAGGGAGAATTTGCTAACTGTAACATCATGTAAGCAGTAGTTGGGTCCAGCATCCCATTACTATAGTAACCTCAATGCTGATAATAGTAAGTTATCAACTGTAGCCTTCAGTAGATATTTCAAATGGAAATTTGTTCACCGGAAGAATTACATTCTATAATGATAAATACAGAACAAAGGGAGCAACAAAGAAATGAATGGTTTAAGGGCTTTAATTTGTGAACTAATAATTGATCAAATTAAGCCACTTGAGAAAACTTTCAGCAGCTCAGTAGACAGACAGACTTTTGATGAACTGATATTGGTTCAAATCTCAAGATTACCCAATGATGGTGACACTTGAATTGACCGGGCAGTCTTTGATTCAAAGATGGTGATATTTCATATGCCAAAACTAGAAACTATTTTATACACTCAACAGCTTAGATAAATTTAGGTAGCATAAAAATTAGAAACACCAAATTAATGAATTAAATTGAAAAATAATTTCTTAGATACAAAATGTAAATAAACATTGAATGAAAATATTAAAGACTGCAATATTTACAAAGCAGGATGCGTTATGGAGTTCGTCAGCAAACATACAACACAGAGCTTGTCGAACCAAGACAGCAACACGAACAATGAGCTATATAACAAGCCCACGCAGTGCGACCAGTCTACTGCCCTCCAATACAGCACGACTCCATGTACTGAATTGGAACCAACCTCTATGGCGAAGATAGTAAGGGCAGGTGCAAACCATGCGGTGCGGTTGGTGCTGTAACCACCGTGATCACAACAACCATGCAGGGGAGTGTAGTAATCTCAAAGGGGTGCACAAAAACGGCAATGCGCGTCTGGGGCTCGCTACAGTGGAGCTAGAGGACCATGGATACTGTCTCAACTCAAGGTGTGACTGACGTGGAGACGCATCAAACTAGTTTTATGAAGTGTGCAACTACTACTTCTTCAAGTCATGAGAGAACTTTGATCGAGCATATAATTGATTTGATAACTATTGAATGGTTGGTGATAATTAAATTAAATTTAGTCCCACATAAACAAGGTAAATAATTGAAAAGTCTACGAATTACAGCAGAAATTTCCAAGTAAATAAGTAGACTTTTGCTTGAATAACAGTAAATTATTTTGTCTGAGCTACAAGTGTAACTGATGTTACACACATAAAGAGAAGTAGGCACAGTGATGTTGCCAGCAAGTAATTGAATGTGTGAAATAAAGAGAGGTCTGCTTTCGGAGCAGCCTTAATGGAATCGTTGCCGAGGATGCTATGTAAATGAGTTATGAAATACAAGCGGGTGATGTTCTGACTGAATATATTATGGAATAAGTGAGGTATTTAGTGCAGCGTCCAAGGAATTTGTTAGGATAGGGAGTGCTGGGTTGCTAATTGCAATTCATTGTCGAGTTTCTCATGAGCCATAAATAAATTCCTCTGTGGATTTCATACAAAATTTCAATTTCTGCCAAGTTCACTCATGAAACATCAGTTTTAAAAACTGTATTTGCATTGATACCTCCAAGCCATCAGAAGGGCTGATGCTGAAGGCTTGTTTCTTGAAGAACTTTGAATTCAGGTACTGTGCCGCAACAACAAATAGAGCATAAAAAAGGCTAATTGCTTCACGGTAGCGGGCCCCAGCGGTGGCTTTTAATGAAACAAAAACTCACCGAAAAGGCCTATCTAGTCTCACCAAGCCTTTTGAGCTCACAAGCCTCTAGGTGACTAGAAAGCTTGCCCGCCTCTTCGCTGAGCCCAACGCGTGACTCACCCTAGCCTGTCTACGAGGCTCGCCCCCTGCTGCTGCGAAGGAGGCTCCGACCGGTGTAGGTTACGTGGCAGGCTCATGCTGCGGAACCTTGGACGCGTAGCACGCACCAGTCATTACAAGGGGGTCGCAGGGGAGGGTTACAAAGGCGCCAGAGATTGTAGCTACTAGTGATTACAAGGGAGCGCAATGGTAGCACAGGCGCTGATCTGCGAGCACCACTGATTACAAAAATATTTGTAATGAGCACCAACGATCATAAGATCATTGCAATATAGAACTACTAGATTAAGCCATGGCTAAAGAGTTACTGGCAGGTGGAATTGCTGCAATTCTTAAACGGACTTCGCCAAACATACTGAATACGATGTAGCCACATAAAAACAATACTTCATGTAGATGGTTGGAAGTTTGTTATTGGGTAAAGGCTCAAAAGAGATACAAGTTCTTGACCTCACTTGAATAGCTACCAATAGCCTCAGGAGAGTCTGCGCGGCGATTGTGGTTGACCTCGCTTTAATTTGGCGAGTATCCTGGCACATCTTACAATTGATATACATTCCTACTCGTGAAGACAGACGTGTGAAGAAATTCATTTGTTCACTCTTTACCGTAATGCACGGAATTTCAGGCAATTATTCGCTAACTGTAGCCACTCAAAAATTGAGATTCTTAGCACTAGCAATAGCTACCTGTTGCAATTTACAAATACTGTGAAGCACAAGTGAGGAGGCAAATAGCAAAATTATTTATAAAAAGATACTGCGTAGTACCAGTGATTGTTAGCAACAAAGATAATGTTATACCGTGTTGCACAAGTGAATAGTTGTAGTACCAAGTTAGTTCAATTAGTTTTAAACTAATGTGTTGTTCAGAAGATTACTGATCAATATCGACATATTGATCGACTGTGTTGTTTGAGTAACGGTTGTGATAATACCATGACGGAGCTAACTTTTGACTTTTGAAGGAGCCAAAAGTGTCGTGTCAGCAGGAGATGATTGTGCCTGTCTAGTGTGTGCTGCCAATACATCAAAACACGTTTAGTGCTGTGAACGCGAAGACAACAATCGTAGCACTATATCGAGGGCAGCTTAGTCACAACAAAGGGTGCACAACAAGTTTGTTGGTGTTAAATGTAGTCAACACAAAGGTGAGAGTGATTCGACTAACCGATAAAAAGTTATAAAGTGTCAGTGGTATGCAACCGTATAGCATGGCAAGTGCTCAGGGCAAATTAGATTAACAAAGCTTTCTAGCGCACTGGAGTCATCGTCTTTCTGGCGTCGAATGTCAAACCAGCAAACAGTGCTGCATCATGTTAGTCTTTGTTTTTATTTTATTTTTTATCTTCGAGTTAGGTTTCCTACTGCGCAAAGTCAAAGTCCTTTACGCGGCGAACGTCTATGGTATGTACGGATGCCACAGGAGGTACAGGAACTCCCAAGGTGCTGAGGCCTTATGGTCCCTGCACTCCCCAGATGGCAGTGAGGAGGAATAACACACTTCCTACCCTGCTTCAGAGCCCCAAGGATCCGCAGTAGTCCTTAAGGTGCCGATCTACGCGCTCCAACACCTGCTGAGGAGGAAGATGAAGAAGAGACAGAAAACGGGGATCCTATGCATGAGATCTACACTAGGTGTAGAGAATTTCAAGCATGAGAACACAAGAATGGAAAGAAGAAGAAGGAATAGTAGTAGAAAAAGGTTGCATGGAAGAACGAGCGCAACTTGGCTGTTATTTGCCACCCGAAAGAAGAATAGTCAGAACTAGTATGTGTAGTATGCTTGAGTAAGCGTGTCTGTGTGTGCCTGCACGTGTACGTGTGTGTTTGTGGGCAACGACTATCTAGGAGAGTTGTTAAGAAGGAGTCTGAGACAAGTTGAAGGAAATTTGAACTGAACATAAGATGCAAATGAGGTAAATAGAAGTTAACCGAATCAGAATGGGGGAGAAAAGGAGAGATAGTGAAGGGTGGAGAAGAGGGGAGTCTGAAGGGAAATAAGGGTGTTCACCCCCCCGGCTGGGCCGTGATTCCGTGCTGCCCGTGAACCTAACAGATGCTTAGGGGGGAGTGTTCAGGGCAATGAACAGACTCCCACAGGATTTGCTTCAAATAAGTTGTGCAAATGAGAAACGGTTATAGACAACTTGATCACCTCAAATGATTGAAAACATTCAAGGGGAAATCCCATGAGCAAAATGCTAAACGAGTGATTTGGATAATTTTCAAATAATTTGCTCTACCCATTTCTCAAACGTCTCTGTAGGAAGTAGCTACTAGAAATCTAGAACAATAAGCAATATCAAATGTAAATTAGTACCTCTAAGATTGCATTTGCAATCCAACCCCTACGGTGAGTATGAAAGGATGTATAATAAAGGAGAAAAAAAATCAGAATAAATTGTATCAGCAATAGCAACTGGATGAAACTTTTTCAATTCAAATGCTACCTGCAGCTACACTGCACATTGAATGGTTCATCATTAGTGAAGAAGCCAAAAAATACTTTCAAATTTGGATTTAGTTTGATTGATGATAATTTGTATAGTTGTTCCTATTACCTAACGTTTAACTATATTAATTCAACAACAGTTTATCAACTTTGCTGAAGTTTGATTTATGAACAACAGCTTTGGAAGTTTTCTAATTTTCTTCATTAAAATTGAAAACAAAGTTAACTGGTAAAATATTATACTGACAAAATTAATTCAAACAGTCAGTGTTATGACTGAAATAATTGTTGTTTTATATCTCAATTAATTTAGGCTAGATCTTGTTCTAAGCTCTGCACCAATCTGGTTTGTTCCAGTATCATCACCTGGAATAAAACCAAAACCTTTCTAAACAATTATTTAGGATGATTTAAAGACAAGCCTGATAATGAAACTATCAACACACTAACTGAAATAGAAGACCCTCAGAACATCTTCAAGAGCTGAGGATCACAGTGACAAAACAAAGATATGAGCAGGAAATGTATGCATTATTTTTGATAACATTATTTGAAAATGTTTTCCAATTCTTGAATAGAGGCAGTAGCAGCCAGAAAACATCATCAAGAGCAACTCAATTATTCAGACACAACATTGGTGTAAAAACAGACGTCAATAAAAACAAGGACATTCAAAAATGTGAGAATAAACAAAAATATTGAAGTAAAAACATTGAAAACTATATTGGTAGTTATACCGATGTTTGAATCCAGCGTCTAAAATAGACACCCTTCACTAATCCATCCTGGCACAGAATTCACTAATACATCCTGGCTAAAAACCACTTAGTCAACTTATTTCTTTTGGATGGTTAAAATGGTGAGTGTGAATTGCATCTTTACATGAAGAATAGGATAAACTGGACCTGTGTTAGAGTAGAAATTTGATTCTCAAGAGAGACGGAATGCACAATGAGGAGAGGAAAAGTTTCAAGTTTTCAACAATTCATCACTAGATTTTAGATTGCTCACAACATAAAGTTAAATGAGAAGGCGTGGGAAACAGAGACCAATAATTGCACCATCAGCGCTGAAACAACCCATGCTATCAACCACAACAGTTTCACTAAGAAAGCAAGCCTGTTCAACAACAATGCTACGATTAGCCAACAAATAAACGACCGAGTAAAAATGCTACGGCGCCGTCAAAACCTTGACGAAAGGACTACTCTATGGTGCACCGAGGCCCCTCTCACCAGTAATAAAATAAAGCCTTCCACATAATCCCCTTCGACCGCTCGAAGAAGAGAGCTCCATCGCAGTTGTGAGATGCCTGAGCAAGCAACAGCTGCAATACTTGCACTTATACCAAAGAAACGTGCCTACTGGCACTGTCAGTCCTTTGAGGTGCTACTTTCTCCCACTACAGTGACAGGCCGTTTATCTCTAAATCACAACACACACGTAGCTACTTGTGGTTGTAGTAGTTCTCAGTTAGCAAGCAATAGCTATGAACGCTTCCAGTCTAGCATAGAATAAACATATCTTGCACAGAGCGCCACTGCCGCTTGATACAACTGTTGCGGTAAAAAGAAGATGATAGCTGCACATATCAACAGAGATCTTGCAAAAGCATACGATAAAAACTTTCCCAACATAAGGCAAAGACAAGAACTTTAGAGAAGGGTGCCTGCAATCACTTCACTGAAATCCAAAATGCCTAATTGGCAATGAATTGTTTGTGGTGTTCTTGCAAGAAGTTATCGACATCAAATTGATCAAAATTATATCTGAATATATAGACTAAAGGAGTCAATCGATCTCGGGTTTTATTGTTTCGTCTGTATTGAGCATGATAATGATAGTAACAACAATTTGAGGAAAATCCCATAACTTAGTTAGAGTAGACCAAATAGCTACCGTTCTCCACATGCATATTATTCCACTCGACTGAACGTGTGACAGGCATGCTTCCTAAGAAACAAGCCTCCATTTCCGTGTACACCTAGCTGGTTCAGATACATACCTATATAATAGTTGCTGAAGCAATTCATTCTGGACCCTCTCTAATATGTTAGAAGTGCTGGTAAAGACAAATGAATTCAACTCAAACACGTGTTTCTGTCATTTAGTATAACAATGTAAACATTAGCAACCAAATATATTTACATTCCTCAATTAGTAGCTATCAATAGCTAAATTAAATGATAACCATAAAAAAATCGTTTTATTGGTACACCGATGTTTCCTGCCTTAACGTTCTAATATGAAGTAGTTCGTGGTTAGGACACGGCAAAGCGCGGTCGGCTCATATACTGGACTTCGCAATATTTACCCTCACAAGAGGTTTGATGGCAATACTCTCGTCTCTTGCCGTATGTTGCTCAGTAACCGGAATACGAACATATATTACAGAAGTTGATTCGAATATAGAATTACAAAGAATTTAGATTACCACAATAATATTATGATCAACACAACATCAGCCTTGCTGATTACTGTAAGCAGGGATAAATATTACGATAATGAACGTAATATTGTTGAATTATATATAGGCTATCTCCATAAGTATTGCGTTGTCATTGCAAGGCAACACATGGTATCGATTGTAGTACCTGGATGGCAGCATTACGCAGGAAGAGTAAATGAAAAGGAGCGGCTATTTCAGAGTGTTTATATAGCATACAAATAGGAATGAAATTTACAACAGAAGAAAAAATTAAAAGAGTAATTCAACTAAATTATAAGGAGCCAGAAATGCCCAGGACAATGATCAGGCACAACGAAATGAAAGGACGAGACAAAGGGACATGCAAGCATTAAAACGCGTTGGAGGACGGACACAAAAACACAAATCATGGCAATGAGCAATAGGAGACCTGATGAAATCCTGGTTTATATTACTAGAGAAAAAATATGAAAATATGGTAGATAGGATACAAATAATTTTTTTAAATTGACTATGAACAAACATTCGAGTGAAGTGAGACAGAATGTCTTGACATAATAACAACACTTCCTGATAGAAACGTTAAGCCACCGGCATCACAAGGAACTTACAAATAACAAAAGTGATGTAACGTAATGATGGAAGAGGACTAGGAATGCAAGAAGGCTGCACGTCTCTCAAGAGCAATACCCGAAGATGCTAGTTTGAGGAAGAATAAGCAAGAAGGAAAATACGAAGAGCACCTGCCACAAGCAATTGATCCAGGACAATGACAGAGAATCAATAATGGATTCCAACTACTATATTGCCTACACCTTTAATGTGCACACGATTATTTTATTATCAAATTAGCTATCAGTTGTAAGCCTGTGAAGACGACATCAACAATATAAACAGGAAGTTTTGTCTTATAAAATGTAATCCCGTTAAGGCAACTGGACGTCTTAAGCAAGGTCACATGATTCGATATGTTCATATCCAATTCTCATAAGAGAGGTCAATCATCCTCAGGCATGCCAACAACTATGAGATTATTCAAGACTGACAAGGCTTTCTCGCGCGTTGGGACAACTTCGAGAGGCCAGCATGACACCAAGAGCCAACACCGACCCAGAACACCAAAAAAGGGAGGATTCCATCTACAAAATGAGAAGAGGATGTCAACAATATCATGAAAAGGTTGCTTGAAATAGTGCAATGCAGTAACCAACCTCTGTTCGGTGGTCGAGACTAATACTATTTCGTCCAGGAGAGCAGACATTCTTCCCTTTATGTTGAGACAGGCTACTAACCTAGACTGAAATATACTACGACCTTTGGCCCATAGTGCAGTTAGCCAAAGCCAGTTGAAAATTAATTACTGTTCATATATCAATCCCGTTTAGAGAACTAAGAAATATTTCGTCTGTTTATGTAACATCTTTAATCAACTCCACTATAAACGGTCAATAGCTAATTCTAAACGGCCAATAAAAATAGGGTTTCAGGCAATCAGGCAAAACAAGATTGCATTAGAGTGATGTATCTTTCTGGTGCGCTGGAGTCTATGTCCCTCAGGCACCGAACGTCAAACCAGCAACTAGTGAGTGCTGCATCCAACTATCGGCAAGCTATCGTCTGTCTTTCGCTCATGACAAGTCAAGTCACTACAATTGTAGGCAAGGTCAAGAAAGTGAATTTTCCTAATTGAGTTAGAGAGAGTGATCCTCCGGATTGGAGGAATCTATCGGTCAGTATCTTGCAATGAGAGGCAGAAAAAGGATGGCAATGACTGGTTTACATTAGGGGGAAGATGCTAATCTGTATATGGGTTGGTCAGATATTGTAAGTAACAGTAAGATTCAATCCAAAATGAAGTTAAATATATATTTATAGAAAATTACTAGCTAGAAAAACTCATGGAAAATCAGCCCTTCATCAAAATGAACTTTAGAGCTAGTTCTACAAAAAATAAGTTATTTGTATATATTGTTTTAATATGTAGCTATATATATCGTATCCATAATAGATCATTTTGGTAAAGCAGAGGTTTTCCTACACAGTCAAGAATGTGCATTGCACTTTCTTTAGCTGCCTATCGATTGCCACTTGCCCTTCCAAGCTTGCACTGATAGCCTTGCTTTGTCCCACGGCTTCTATGGGCTGGCCGTTGACCATTCAAGAGACCAGCCAGAATGTTTTGCTCGGGGGCATGTATGCTCGAATCTACAAGCCTCATCTTCCCATGGAAGTCTATTGTGAGCAGAGAGCGACACGATACATCTTCGCCCCCCGAGGTTGTAATGTTATGAGATACAACACAAGTGTGAGGTATTAATGCAATAATATCAAAAAAACGCAAGCTGTTCTGATGATTTTGAAAGTCAGAAGATTGTGGTTCAGGATAAAAAATAGTCATAAGAAAAAAAACACATACATAAGGAACTAAAACTACACAAGAAACTAGAAACCGAACTACAATTTAAGATCTGAAGATTTTCACGTTTTTTTGTCCGTTTACAGATACAGACACAAGGCCGAATCCCCTAGAAAGAGAGGTGGCTGATCGCAAGCCGCACCTTACACCCTCATACGCTCAAACTCATACTGCTTAACCCTTTTGTGTCAGTTTAGGTATAGAGAAAAAAGAGCGTCATGTGCATAACCACATGAGAATAGGATTTAAAAAAATTGCAGTAGTAGTTGAACAGTGAGCAATGGCTGACAGCAACAAACTGAACTCTACACGATAATCCAAATTTACATACTTGTAGCATGGTTCTTCTTTCATATGAAATATAAATCTAAACTCAAAAATAGTACACTCGTACCAAAATAAATACATTAAAACTAAACCCTGTGAATCAACTTGGAAATTATATACCGTTGGAAGCGAATGGGCGGAGTTGGTAGCAGAGCCAGTTGCTATTTGCGTATGATACAGCCCTGGTTGCGGATTCAGAGGAGAAGCTATGTAGGCTAGTGTCTGAGTTTGGTAGTGTATGAGAGGAGGAAGCTTCGAGTGAACGTGGGTAAAAGTGAAGTAATGAGATGCTCGAGGACTATCGATGCGAGCAGAATTAGTATCCTCCTAAATGGAGAGTTGTTGGAAGATGTTCAGTGTTTCAAGTATCTAGGCTCCCATGTGGAGAAGACTGAATTAGTGGAAACAGAGGTGAAGTCTCGAATGAAGGAGGGGTGTAAAGTGTTGGGTGCACTGAAGAGCGTAATGAGCTGCAGGACGTTAGGGATGGAGGCAAAGAGGGTGTCGTTGTGCCAACTGGGCTGTACGGAGCTGAGACTTGGAGACAGAGAGCAAAGGAGAGAAGAAGGTTGAATGTTTTCGAGATGAAATGTTTGAGGAGCATAGCTAGAGTGTCGCCGAGAGACAGGTTCACTAACAACGTGGTTCGCATCAGAACGGGGATGGAGAAGAAGTTAGAGGACAGAGTTGATTCGCGTGTTCTGAGATGGTTCGGACACGTGGTGAGGATGGATGAAGGGAGATAGGTGAAAAAGGTGTTGAAGTCAGAGGCGAGTGGACGTAGGCCTAGAGGGAGACCGAAGTTTGGGTGGATGGATGGCGTGAAGCAGGCGTTGGGAAGGAGGAAAGAGAGACGTCAGTGTGGAGGTAGCGAGAGAGCATGCACTGGAAAGGCGCGAGTGGAGAATGATAGTGAACGGAAGAGTTTTGACGCTGCCCTGATATGCTTTCCCGCCCTAGGCATATCGTTGAGAGACGAAATAGTCGTGGGCGGGGGAGGGGGGGCGATCATCATGACGCGGCAGGGATTAACCAGTCACGCTGTCGGGCCCTGCTGCCGACACTGACCTCAAACCGCACTCATGACCCGGGAGGTGTGTTGCGGGGTCCCCGGCCGGAATCTTTTGCGTCAAAGAGCTTAGGTGTGTGAGTGTATGAGAGTGTGAGGTGCGCCTCCCTTGCTGGGGGATTTCGGCCTTGTGTCTGTATCTATATCTGTTTTCCCTCACGACCATTTCTCACAACGCAGATACAGACATTGCGCCAAATCCCCCAGAAAGGGGATGGCAGACAAACCTAGCCTTTTGACGCCGCAGGGTTCAGACAGGAGATACCGCAAAACACTCAGGGTGAGGAGTGAGGTCCGAGATTAGTGTCGGCAGTAGGGCCCAACAGCTTCAACTGGTTTATCCTGCTGAGTCATAGTAACAGGGCCAACCTGGTTCTCACGCAAAGAACGGGAAAGCACATCAGGGCAGCGTCACAACTCGTTCATTCACAACCAATCTCCACTCCCGCCTATCCAATGCACGGTCTCTCGCTACCTTCACACTCGTGTCTCTCCTTCCTATTGCCTGCTTCCCGCCATTCATCCACCTAAACTTCAATTAACCTTTAGGCTTACGTTCACTCATCTCCGCTTTCATCTCTTACACCAATATTCAGTCATCCGCACCAAGTGCTCAAATGATTTCAGAACACGTAAATCTACTCGGATAATATCTTCACGATCCCCGTTGGAATTCAAACGTTATTATTAGTCTCATCTCCCAGTGTTGCTCTGGCCATACTTCTCAAACATTTTATTTCAAAAACATTCAACTTTCTTCTCTCTTGCCTCCCAAATCTCAACCCCATACATCACAATTGAGACAATTACCCCTTCAAACAACACTATTTGCTTTCTCACGCAACGTCCTAGTGCTCATTATACTCTTTAGTGCAGCCAACACCTTACACCTTTCTTCACTCGCGAGTTCACCCTAGTTTCCACTAGTTCACTCTTCTACAAATGGTCGCCTCTTCCTCACCCTCTTAACATATTTCCAGAACATCATTTTGTTCTCATCAAAATTCTGTTACAAACGCCTACCACACCCAGCATCAGCGTCCCACTTAGCTCACCTCACCAAGCGCTTCACCTTTGTTTTCCTTCTTTCATTCTAGTTGTCATAGGCCACCACCAACCTCGCTTGCAACCATTCCTCAAAGGTTCGTCTTGATGATGTTGCTCAACCTTAGTTACTCCTGCGGTGGAGAAAGCTCTTGTTTTCAGCGCCTCCGCCAGCTAAACCTCAACCTCCCCTAACTGATATGATGTGAAACACCACACAATATTCGCACATCTCAACAACGCATCTCTGAACGTCTACAATTCTTCCACAACATTACTCAGGCCTTACTTTCTCACACTGTTATATTCCTCTCTCAACGCCTGCCAGAACAATAATGTGAGAAACAAAATCTGTATTAAATTACTGGAGTAAATCTATCGGCAGTCCCACTGACTTCTCCATTCTCGTCCCATTATAAGCTCTGCACACGACCATTGTCCTGTAGACAGCGACCATCACTGAAGATCAACAATAAGGATGTCCCTGTGTGGGATGATTACTCACTTGGTACCGAGGCTTCTGGCCTTCCTGTGGCCGGGCATAAACTTGGAGGAGTGCGAACCGTGGGCGGGGCACGAGGGTGGAGCCTTGCCTAGTGTGCTGCATCGGACGGGAGAGCTGGGACCTCCTCCGCCACCCTGAACACGACATGACACATCTACACTGCTCTGGCATCGCTCGGAACACGTCAGGACCTAACTAAACAGAGAAAGAATACCTAGTATAGGAACTAAATTGTTGAAAATAAATAAAAGTATGTTGAAATTTCAATGACTTCTCCATTGTAAAACAGTTTTCACCACACGATTGTATACTTACTTGTGGACTTGAAATTTCAATGACTTCTCCATTGTAAAGCAATGTTTTTACCACACGATTGTATGCTTACTTGTCGACTTGAACTGATTCCATTAGCTGATTGAACCACCCTTGCCGACGTCATTAGATAAGCAATGTAATGAAATGTTGAAGACTAAAATTAGATGTCTACAAATGAACATATTGCATAGAGAAACAAGAAATACTTGACTTTGAATCCATTTCATGTCTAAAAGTCTGGAATCAATAGGCAACAAACCAACTGAATGTGCACTTAATCCTACAAAAGGCTGTCAAGAATTGATTCCACTTGACCCACTGGCAACAGTTTAGGGCGATCGTACCTGCGCGGCTGCAGCGGGAGGTGACGTGGCCGAGCAGTCCGCGGCGATACTATCCTTGCTCGTGTTGTGGCTACTGAGCGGAGTGTTCGGCTCCAGACACACTGACAGTCTGCACATCAAGACGGTAAAAGGACTTTTTTTCCGAGAAATAAAATGTTGGGATTGGACAAGAATATTTTTTCCTCATAGAAATACACCCACACTTGTAATAAAAAAATGGAGCCTGAGAAAACTAGGCATTGTTTGCTACAGCGAAACAATCTTGTCTCCCAGCATCGTCATATACTTGTAAAATATTAGATTAGAGTGACGAGGCTTTGTGGCACATTGGAGCCATCGCCATCCAGCACAACAAAAGTTATGATTCAAGCTTTCTTTGATGTATTGTTGTATCCACTCCACAAATACTTTCCTATGTTGCACTGTGCGTAATGATGGTTTCAAACCTGTATAAATGTGAAAATCAAATTATAAATATATACATTTTGAAAAGAAACATGAAAACGTCATAATTGTAAATCTAATATATATACAGCTAATTGGTAACCGATTATACGATTTTTGGAATTTAACAAAGAAAAATCAACGTTGTATTCTAGTGATGTAGCTATGGCATGTTATGATAGTTTTGAAACTGTTTGAAGAGACTAATCAAATAAAGCATAATTTTTAAAAATGATAGATGGCTTAATTTCAAGAAATATGCATGATGTAGCAATGCTACACAACTGCTTTTAAATTATGTATAACTCGTCATGAAAACTCCATAACTGCAGGAGGAGCACGGATTTCTGTCCAAGCGTTACAAAGAAGGGGGAGAGACTTACGGACGGAGGGTACACTTGGTTGAAATCAGTGTCCAAAACCATTTCTAATGATATAGCTATGGAGTATTTATAAAGTTGATACCAATTCAAACATTAAAAAAACGGCATTAGAAGGTATTTGAAACTTTGAAATAATGGAGTAGATTGAAAGCGAAAATGTTACATGTTTCATTGCATTAAATAACAAAAATTAAATATCAGCTTTGAAATGTGACCCATTCTTATAAAATGCTGATCTGTACCCTTCGGATGAAGCTTGCAACTGCACATTAATATTTTCCCTTACTGCTTTCCGTCGCAACATCGCATAGCAGTTATTTCAGATATCGATCATTGTTGGTTTGCATTCATTGACAATGGATTCCATCTCTCCCCAAAACCAGTAGTGGAGCAGGCTGAGTTTGGGGGCTAGAAGCTGGCCAAGAGTGGTTTGTTTTACAAGCAGTTGAAAGCTTCATCCAAAAGGTTCAGATGTGTGCTTATAAAAATGGGTTCAATTTCAAAGCTGAAGATCAACTTTGGTGTATTTGATTCATTAAATCAAGTGAAATCCATTTGTTATTTTAATACAGATACAGATACAGACACTAGGCCGCATCCCCCAGAAAGGGGGGTGGCCGACGGCAAGGCGCACCTCACACCCTCACACGCTCACATTCACACAACTTAGCCCTTTTGTGCTAAAGGGTCCGGCCGGTAGCCCCTCAACTTACACT
>SDVV010000131.1:0-39675 GCA_016164225.1 Gammarus roeselii | reverse complement strand
TTCCTTCACTGAAAGCATACATCCAGTCTTAATATATAACTACAGTGTCAGAGAAGTACAGCGTCTGAGTCACTAACAAATAACAAACATCCTAACCAATACATTCGATAAACGGTTCAAATAACATATATCCTAATTATTATCTGTCTAATTCCTTCACTAAAAGCATACATCCTAAATCCGTCCCAAATAACATACATAGAGTCACTAATTATCCAGGGCGGTTTTTGGACACCATATTACCAGGGCGACTTTCGTACCACGGTTTTGGCAGGCCGACTTTCGTAGCACGGTTTTGGCAGGGCGATTTTTGTACCACGGTTTTGGCAGGGCAATTTTTGTACCACGGTTTTGGCAGGGCGATTTTTGTACCACATGTAACTACTCATGAATGATTGAATCGTAGAGTGGCATTCAAACAAAGCACTGCATGGGCACAGCTATTCATCAACGCATGCATCAATCCACAGCACAGCTTTGATAAAGGTTGATGCAGGTCGCACTGCTCAAATATCGGCTGAGTTCAAACACTGAACCCCGACGGCACAGCGAGCGACCAACTGTGCGTAACACAGCAGCAATGCAGCAGGCAGCGCACCTAGGATAGAGCACTGCGGTCACACATGCATTTAGGCCTAGCCAAGGCAGCAAACCAATTAGCCAAGCAGGTAGAGACATCCCTGCCAGCATAGCACCGGTCTCAGCGGCAAGCACGAGCAGTGGCGACCGAGCCCCGAGTGTTGAAACTGACTGTCCAGTCAAGCACAGTGCCGATCAAAGCATCAATTGTAACTGTGTCCTATCGAAATACGAAAATAAATGCGTTATATCAAAATTGATTATTGTAGCGTTTTCTCAAATTAACGACGTTATTTATGAATAAGCGTTCAATCTCAGCTTATGTATTCCCACTTGCAGACGGTTCACGTTCTGACCCACGTTAATTTTCGCTATATCTAGATTGCGAAAAAATTATGTACCATAGCAGCAGTTTGTTTAGAGTCAGATTTTATTTCAAATGCACCTATGACATAGCTTACGATAAGTTACTAATAAGTTGAAATATGACTGTCATGATATTGAATGTATTTTGATATATTCCTAGGTGGGCCTCATATTAAACTGTCCGAAGTGAATATTGTTCAAATTTCAATAATTATAAAAAAGTATTATTCATGAAAGGTCCTGCATCTTAGTATGCTTACGTGCTATGTAGTGTAAACAAACATGCTAAATTGCGATCACGTCGAAAATATTCGTTGTGAGAAACTGCCTCGGCCTCGCTCAATAAGTCATGGATTCCAAGGATAATTCTAATCAAAAACGGCCTCCGGATAATGTAGAAGAAGAGGAAAGTCGAATGACAAAGAAGAAACGCATAAAGGTATTTTTAATATGTAACTTGAGGCTTCCAGGCTTGAATTCACACAGACAAGAGGTACCAGCTCTCTGAAGAAAGGAATCGTGGGGAAGGGGATATTTCCATTAACAATTGGATACAGAATTCCGGACACATTAAAAATTGGAGTTCTTTGCCATTCTAATACCTGTTAAAACAAAGAAATCAAGGGAAGATTACCAGGTAGCTAGTGCCCATTTTTTGATGCAATTAAGATCACTGGTAGATTTTAGTGATAATTTATAAATGATTGCCATCTCTTAACATATTCTGGAGGCATATTCTTTGTCAGCCCTATCTGAATGACGATGTTTTTGTAGTCTTGTAATGACCTCTGGAAGTTTTTATAATTTTAGGCTGCCCTTCTGCTGTTTTGAGTAACTCAATAAATAACCTAACCTTGGAACTTGGTATCAACACAGTGAACTACAAGTATTACTGCAACCTGGTTTTGAATAATGGTGAGACTATGCCTGCAAACTCCATTTGTCCCATAGCCTGCCTGTGAGGAATGTCAAAACCACTTGTAGCCTGCAGGAAACTTAGAACCTGCTCACTGGGGGTCATGTTCTAAGAAGTCATGCTTGTGCATTGCCAAGTCTTAGTTTTCTAACAGAGCTGTTGCTCACCAATATATTCATTATTCAACACCCTCAAGATGTTGTCCTATTTGGCTAGTAAACTAGCAAGAGGAGCCAAAAAGAGGCTGGAGACTTGAAGTGTAGCTAGCACTTGATGCACATCATGTACTGTCTAAGTTGAAATTGTGATACACAGTCCACACTAAACTGACTAGCAGCAGCTATGTGTGGGCTGGCTACTGTGTCATTGTGTCCAGAGTGGAGAAGACTCATAATTTGAACACATTGATTTTTTGGTTAGTCCCACAAATTCTAATATCCCTCTATAATATTTCCCCTTATCAATATATTAAACTGCCTTGCAATGTTGCCCTATTTGTTACACAAACTATCAGGAGAAGCCAAAAGCATGGTGGAGCATAACACTTGATGTTATGCTCTACCATTAAGTGCTACTTTCCCCTCTTTTTGTCGCTTCTTGACTAAAATGGTTATGCAAGTTCACTACAACTGTGTCAAACGACTAATTCTTTGTTTATCTTTATCTTTGCAGCTTCTGATTACCTGCCCATGCTCCTTTACTTGAGTCCGATGCTCATCTGATAACCTAATAACCACTATTTTATTTCATACGTATGTCTTAAGAAGATAATTGCGCTTCCACACCAGCTGAACCATACCCTAAGATCAAGCAGACACTTTGTGTCCCACCTGCGTGTGCCACATTTACAACATGGTAAAGAGTTGTTTCAATAAGACTGCTGGTACTGTCACCAGCAATAAAAAAGATTAAATGTATTCACAGTATGTGCATTTAAAATTATTTAATTCAGCAAAGACCAGCTGCAGCTGCTAGGGGTAAATAAATATTTCAATAATGGTGGCCACAACAGCTGAAATTAACATATGAATGAGCATGCACCTGCTTCCCGTGGGTGGATCTAAGCCTATCAAGGAAGACCGCAGCATCGGACAAGCATAAAAAAAGGCCTGTCAGACATCAAAATTTGAGTTTTTTATCTCATTATATTCCAGATTGCACAATTGGGCACGGGGTTGAGAACATTACGTGCGTTTTCATCGCCGAATATTAAGAACCGGACCAGCCGTGCGCCTCAAAAGCTGAGATCGGCATATCTAGACCTTTGTGTGCGCTTGCAGCAGTATGTTTGCCATGTTACGTGCGCCACTGTCAAAGACACTGACAAATATATACAGTACAGAGATCTAGAGGTGCGAGGCTGCGAGCGTCGCGAAATAGACTGCAGATATACATGTGTGTAGAGTTTGAGATGACCGCACATAGACGTAAGCATCTTTCACCAACCAGGCGTCATACAAAACAGAATGTAACATTTAGATGATACGCTTTCATATGGTAGTTATAAATTATAATGATCAATATCTGTCAGTTCTTATTAAAAATTGCCATTACTAACAATGCCTAATTTTGTACTTCCACTCCGCTGTCTTTTCCATGAATGTTGCAGCAAACTTGTTTACATAACGTGTATGACGTCGATGTTTGTTTCCATCTATATTCAAAATGCAGTATTGTTAAATTGTCGTTCAAACCATGCAGGGCATAATTCAATATTACAGTTTAGCTATTGTTGCATTCATACCAAACGCTGATGCTCTTTGACTTGACTGATATTGCCCGTTGTATTGTGAATCCTCAATTTTTTATTCTCCCGCCAAAAAAATGCGATATTGGTTTTTGTTTGTTTCTCTCAGTAACCGATGACGATCCGGACTGTTCGGTCACAGAGATTAGTAGTTCTTCAATTATGGTTATGCGCAGTGGTTAGGAATCTCAGTGTCAGTTTGAACTAATACGCTATGGAGGAAAATGCGTGCATGAAATTTTAGCACAACAAATATTTTTGAAAAATTGTTTACGTGCGATGTACTGTCTCTGCGTGCGATATTTTGAAAGGTGTCTTCACGTGCGCTTCATCTCAAGATTTCACGTCTGCTTCATCTCAAGATTTCACGTGCGCTTCACATATTTCTTATCAATGTTTGCGTGCGCTGCCTGCCAAATTGTGCAATCTGGATTATATTGATGTTTACTAATTTGAACATCTTCTCTCCATTGCGTGTTTGGGGAGCCATCTTGCTTGGTGCTTCTAGTCCCCCCCCATCTTTTTTTGGGGATGTGACTTCTCATTTCTCTTTGCTTAGTACTTTCTTGGGCTGGTGATTGAATGCTGAAACCTATTGTGCCTACTGGTCACCATAGTAGTAATCACACTGATAGAAGTTTCTAGGTTACATGCTTTTGGAGTTATTCCAAAGTAGCTATAAGGAAAATGAAGGTAGTCATCAGAGTCAATGTCACAAAATATTTGTGGTGTATCACCTATTTTGGCAGCATTAATGTCAGTGGAAGTTTGATTTTGCCTAAACATTTTTCAGGCACCTGAATAACAAACCTAATTTTCACATTTTGTGTGTGTATCAGTTATATTGGTAGCTAGCTGAGATATACTAACAAAGATTTGCTTATTCTAGGGCCACAGTAAAAATTTGACATCACAATTGACGCTGGACATTTATTGATGTTTCTTCCATATTCAACAGACTGCAGATGCACAAGTTTCTGCTGCTTCTTCTAGTACTGCTACTGCTGCCCCTGTTACTTCATCTGGGGCTTCTTCTACAGCTGAAAGCGGGTCTACTACATCAACACCTGGAGCAGCTCCCACTACCACTACAACAACCTCTACTTCTGCTTCAACTGAAGTCAAAGAAGAGCCAAAGACTGAGAAGACAGAAAAGGAAGAGCCTGATGGAGATAATGATACTGAAGACCCTACAGGTAGCTATTGTGAAGCTTGATTGCAGGCATCTAGCTATCTACTAATGTTATCTTAAGATGCCAAAGAAGATTATACTGATACAATGAAGGCTTAGCTAACTGATTGCAGATATATAGCTAGCTACCTAATCTATCATACAACTGTACATCTCTGGTTGGTACTTAGCGTTGACCGAGGTGACTCTCCACAATCGGAAACACGGGGTGACTTCCCGCACCCCCCTTTTGGGCACCAAGACGTCTGATATGTCACCGTTTGAATACTGGGCTTGAAAGAGCAGGTCTTTGTTAGTAAGTATCAGCTACGTATAGAAATTCGATACATGCACAGAATTTATGAAAAATCAGAAAAGTGAAGGTGTGTTTTTCAGGTTCCTGATAATTTTGGTTTGGAAAAATTGATGTTTCCCAACTTGGTGCTGTGTCTAGAGTTCCCATTGGATTAGGACCAAATTTGGTGGTGATCTCGAAATATGATGTAGTTTGTTGCATAGGAAAGATTTTGGAAAGAAATGTAAACTTTTGTGGATATAAACAAATATACAACTGCGGTGAGTCTCCCCAGGTGAAAAAACGATTGGGGGTGACTGCCTGCGCCTATTTTGTTATTAAATTTCTTTGTTTTTCTTCAATGAAAAGTAGTTGAATGCAACTTTTTGCACATATAATGACATCTGGAAGTAAATGACCCACTATAATGACACCACAGCTAATTTCAAAATGCGTAACTAATTTTTTTAATGACCCAATGTTTAAATCACGTGATGACAAGTCTAGGCCTAAGTGTTAACTTATGTTTACTGGGCCAGCTTGCACAATTTGGCGGGCAGCGCAGGCAAACATTGATAAAAAATATGTTATGCGCACATGAAATCTTGAGATGAAGCACGCGGAGACAGTACATCGCACGTAAACAATTTTTAAAAAATATTTGTTGTGCTAAAATTTCATGCACGCATTTTCCTCCATAGCATATTAATTCAAGCTGACACCAAGATTCCTAACCACTGCGCATCACCATCATTGGAGAACTACAAATTTCTGTGACCAAACAGTCTCGATCGTCATCGGCTACTGAGAGGAACAAACAAAAACCAATAATGCATTTTTTTGGCGGGAGAATAAAAAATTGACAATTCACAATACAACAGGCAATATCAGTCATGACCAAGCGCATCAGCATTTGGTATGAATGCAACAATAGCTAAACTGTCATTTTTAATTACGCCCTGCATGGTTCTAATGACAATTTAACATTACTGCATTTCGACAATAGATGAAAATGAACACTGATGTTACACACGTTACGTGAACAAGTTTGCTGCAACATGCATGGAAAAGACAGCGGAGTGGAAGTGCACAAGTAAGCATTGTTAGTAATGTCAATTTTTAATGAGAACTGACAGGTATTGTTAATTATAATTTATAACTACCATAAGAAAGAGTATCATCTAAATGTTACATTCTGTATTGTAGGACGCCTGGTTGGTGAAAGACGCTCACGTTTATGTGCGGTCATCTCAAACTCTACACACATGTAATTCTGCAGTCTGTTTTGCAGCGCTCACACTTCTAGCTCTCCATTTTATATATATTTGTCAGTGTCTCTGACAGTGGCGCTCCTAACTCTACAAATATACTCTGGGAGCGCACGCAAAGGTCTAGATATGCCGATCTCGGCTTTTGAGGCGCACAGCTGGTTCGGTTCTTGATATTCGGCGATGAAAATGCATGTAATGTTCTCAACCCCATGCCCAATTGTGCAATCTGGATGCCCAGGAACCATATTTTTTATCGTATTTTCATATCAAGATAACAATACCTTACCTAGCATGACTTGTATTCATGTGAATGCAATAAGTTTGCTATAGAATTGACGAAATACATTTTTTACATGTTATATCGTATTATTAAAAATATAGTGTTTCATAATATTTGTTCATTCACTGATACTTCAGGGTCATAATTAGTTTAGGATGTGGAGAAATGACTTCCAGTGAAGTTAGATCACAATTATTGAAGAAAAACTTTGTTTCTTGCTGCGAAATCGGGAAAAAAATCCTTCGACAGTCGTGTATGACGGGAGCAAAAGACAAGCATCAAGAATGCCTGTCACAGACATAATGTTCTACTTAACATTTTATTTTAAGCAACTGATATATACTAATATAAGCATGCTCTTTTGATTGGTACTCTCACACTTTTAATTTGCGTTTCAATTATTGATAAATGGGGGGTGCAGGAAGTCACCCCCGATTGGGGGCCATAGCTCGCCGCACGTTTTTTTGTGAATAACTTATTTTTGCTTGATGATAGAAAGTTGAAACTATGGTGCTGCATGATCATTATAGTAGCTATACACACCGTAAATACAAAGTTTCTTGGCTGCATACTTTTTGAGTTATTTAAAAGTATGCAAAGATGCGGGGAGTCACCCCAGTTGAGGCTACAGATTTTATTCCTACTAAGGCCTAGTAACCAACACTACATTTTCTAATCAAGCCAATGTAGAGTCAACTGGAGTGACTCCACATTTTCCGCATACTTTGATATGTATAATAACCCAAGAGATATCAATTTACAAAAAAAAATATGAGAGGAGTGACTCCCCACACTGAATAAGATAACTCCCTGCACCCCCATAATTCCAAATAATTAATCTGAAAATTAAAAGTTGTAGGGTGCCAATAGAAGAAAATCTATATTAGTAGCTACATGTGTTTAGTAGAATAAAATAACACAGATCCTTAAGCATCTGGGAGATCATTTTTGATGCATGTCCTATGCTGTATTCTTTCCAGACATCTACTGTTAATGATAAGCTGTCTTAAAGATTTCATCTCTGATGTTCAATTTTTTCTAACACAATTGCTACCTACCTTTAGTGGAAATCATTTCTCCAAGCCTGAAAATAATCATGACCAGATAATTTTATGCACATTTTGAACATTAAAACTTGAGATTATGTTTGCATTAATAATATAATAAACTTATTGCATTAAAAAGGGAGGACCCTGAAAAATCTCTGGCAACAATTTTCAGCTGAAAATCTATTACCAGAATATATTCGGAGACAAAATTCTCCATGCTCTGCCTGCACCGAAATATCCGGCAACAATTCTAACCCTCAAACCCCATTCCGATCACATCCAACAATGGCAAGTGGAAGACTAACGATGCAGCGTGCAAACCAGAGGCATTTTGCCTTATGTTTTTCTGGTTTACCTAAAACAGGTTTTGTCTCATTTTGCTTGCAAAAAGGGACACGGTGCAGCGCTGTACTGGTGAGCGTAAGAAACATGGTTCTGTGATGTCATGCCTATCTTTACTACACAAGATTTCAAGGTTTCCCGTCGTCACCATTGCCAGTGCACGGTCGTGCTTTGCACTACTGTGATTTGTTGTCGTTAAGCAATCCCTGAAGCATGAATTATTGAACAGCATGTAAAATTCATGTTCTGGTTCTATTGTTCAGCTTCTATGTTGAAATACTTACCAGAAGATGAAGTTTTGCCCCAAATATTTTTCTCCATCCCTGCATACACTAATAATAATAATGAAAATAATAATAATAGTCTTTAATAATAATACATTCAAATTATGCACCAAAAAAAACTACATGGAGACAAGACAGAGTAGGGATGAAATACGCAACATAGATTCATAAGTCGAGTTACTTACAAGCGTGCCTGGAAAATTTCTGTCTCTCTCTCACATGAATATATAGCTACCTATTGTTATAACAGAACTCAATTTAAGGGAGTTCAAGCACCTAACCACCAGCCAGCCAACTTATCAGGGAGGTCTCCCAGCCTGACATCCACTTACATACAATGGACCCACATCATGGAAGGGTGTTATTATTATTTTTATTAATATCTGGATCTTTCTGCACCAGCACAATTCTCACCCCCCTCTCTATTATTGGAGATAATGTGTATCCCTCACTATTACATAAAGCCTCTGGGTTTGATTTGATTAGAGCCTCATTTCCACCGGAGCCTCAACGTGAAGGCCTCCGGGAAGGGATTATTAGAATTTATAATATGCTCCTGGAGGCTAAAGGCACTTTTTTTAGCTTGTATATTATTATTGTGCATCTGGCAGCGGGGGCAAGTTTCAGCCAAACACAGACGTTAGTCTAATTGGTTCAGATCCATGAACCTAATTTTCCTGGGTCTTCCAAATCTTGCAACTGCCAGCTGGTTGGTTGTGAGGTCGGTGTGTTGCCTTATCAAATTCAACTGAACAAAGCATAAGGCGGTATGTTTTTGAAGGGTTGGTGTTACAAATGTGAACCTAAAAGCATAGGGCAAATAGCCTCAGTGCTGCCAATGAGATTTTGAGGAAATCTCAAGGTTGAGCATTAAAAAAAAAAGATTGAAAGGAAAAAATACAAGATTTGACAAATTTGCACTTCTACAAATATATTTTTAAAAATATCATTTACTGACGTTGGTCACAGTTTTTATTACATGTCAGGTCTTACATTGCAGCGTCGGTCGTGATTGGTAACATTGGCTGACAGCTCTGCTGTTCATATCTTTGAGGAGACAAAGTTGAGGAAAATGAGCAGCCAGTGTAATAATGGACTATTGATATTTCCTGAGTCTTTGGAATAAAGAACACTGAGTTTTGCAATTAGGGAATTGTCATCATGATGAATCGTTCTCTGATCTGATCACACACTGAGAATATCAAAAAATATACAGTTCCGCATTGTCATCTGAACCACGAATCTTTGCCAAAAGAATTAATTTGAAAGCAAAAATTTATAGGTGCTTCAATTTAAATAAATATTCCATGTTCTTATCCAGGAATCATATCTACAATAACAGACAAGCCACTAGGCAGAAAACTGATATCCATGCATCATATATTGCATGTGTGCATTGTGCTCAAAGGTGAACATACAAGGCTGACCATTGTTGTAAGATGTACAGATACAGACACTAGACCGCATACACCAGAAAAGAGGGTGACCGACGGCAATTCGCACCTCACACCCTCATATGCTCACACTCACACAACTTAGCCTTTTTGTGCTAAAGGGTCCATCCGGTAACCCGGCAACACACACTCTGGGTCAGGAGTGCAGACCAAGGATCAGTTGTCAGCAGCAGGGCCCAACAGTTTTCACTGGTTTACCCCGCCACATCATTATGACCAGGTCCTCCTCACCCACGAACATCCCGACAACGGAATGCCAATGGCGGGAAAGCACATCAGAGCAGCGTCGAAATAAACTATTCACAACCATTATCCACTCACGTCTGGTCATTGCACGCTCTCTTGCTACTTCCACATTCATGTCTCCCACATTCATGTCTCCTTCCAAACGCCTTCTTGACACTATCCATCCGCCCAAACTTTGGTCTACCTCTAGGCCTGCGACCACTTGCCTCCAAATTCATCACCCTTATCACCAATCTCCTTTCATCCATCCTCTCCATGTGCCTGAACCATCTCAAAACACGCAAATCCTCTCTGCCCTCTAATATCTTCACCATCCCTGTTCTGATTTAAACCAACTCGTTGGTGATCTGGTCTTTCGGCGTTACTCCAGCCATGATCCTCAAACATTTCATCTCGAAAATATTCAACCTTTTTCTCTCCTCTGCTCTCACCCCATAAGTCTCAGCTCCCTAGAGCACAGTTGGGACTTCAACACCCTCATACAGCTCTCTCTTTGCTTCCATCCCCAACGTCCTACAGCTCATTACACTCTTCAGTGCACCCAAAACTTTACACCCCTCTTTCACTCGTGCCTCCACTTCAGTTTTCACTAGTTCAGTTATCTCCACATGGTAGGCCAGATACTTGAAACACTGAACTTTCTCCAAGAGCCCTCCATTTAGGGGGACACTAATTTTGCTTGCATTGACAGTCCTCGAGCATCTCATTACTTTACTCTTACCCACGTTCACTCAAAGCTTCCTCCTCTCACACACTCTACCAAACTCAGACACAAGCCTACATAGCTTCTCCTCCAACAGTTCCAAGCCACTACCCAGCACACTTGCTTTCACCTCCCTGACTACTCCATCCATATAGAGATTGAACAGTCATGGAGACATCATGCAGCCTTGTCTCAGTCTCACTTTCACTGTGAACCAATCACTCACCTCGCTTCCCACTCTGACACATGCTCCGCTGCCAACATAGAAACTCTGCATCGCTTTCAACAGATGTCCGCTCACTCCAAAAACGCATCACCCTCCACAGCGCTTCCCTGTCAATCCTGTCGTGTGCCTTCTCCAGGTGCATGAAGGCCAAGAACACATCATTTCCTTTGGCAAGGTGCTTCTCACAGACCTGTCTCACTGCAAAAATTTGATCGGCACACCCTCCACCACTCCCAAAGTCACACTGTTCCTTTCCAATTACGTAGTCCATTCAGTCTCTAATCCTTTTGATCAGTACTCTCCTTTGCCCTAATATAGCCAAACAATGCAGGCACTGCACCACTCAATGGGTACCACGCCTGCCACATAACACAAGTTCAGGAACCTCATCAACCATGCGGCAATCGTTACTCCACCCTCGTCAGGCACTCGGTCGCAACGCTATCCAAACCAGGGGCTTTCCCAGCTTTCATCACCTCCAACGCCTCCTGCACCTCTTCCCTGGTAATGTCCGCCACAAGTCTATCTCCAAAAACTGGCATCCAAGCACCAAAACCCACAGCAACAATGTCAGCCTCTCTGTCATCCTCGACATTCAACAACTCATCAAAATACTCTGCCCACTTCTTCTGTACATCAACTCTTTCCTACAACAACTGGCCCTTTTCATCTTCCACCACTTCCTCCTTGCCGGTCTCTCCCTTTCTTACACTATTCACATTTTTCCAGAACATCTTTTTGTTCTCCTCAAAATTCTGGCTCAACCGTCTGCCCCACCTGGCAACAGCGTACCTTTTAGCTCTCCTCACCACCAGCTTCACCTCGTTCTTCCTCTCATTGTAGCTTTCATAAGCCACCACCAACTTCACCTGCAACCACTCCTCAAATTCTCCTCTTTTTGGTGCAACCGCTGGTTTGACCTCCTCGTTCCACCACTCGCAACCTTTCCTTCTGCACCCGCCCACACGGCGCGCACCACACACCTTCTTCGCACATCTCAGCAACGCATCCCTTAACGTCTCCCATTCTTCCTCCACATCTCTCAGATCCTGTCCTCTCACGTTTTCATATTCTTCCCTCAACGATTGCTGGAACTCCTCGGCTCTACTTCTCACATTCAGTCCACACTCACTTTCACTACCTCTCTTTCTCCACCCACTCGCTTGTTGCCCTTCCATTTCTGCTCGACTCTTAATCTACCTTCCACCAGCAGATGGTCAGACACTCTCCCACCCTCCCATCACAACACCCGCACATCCAACAGCCTCCCCACCACTCTCCTTGATATCAGCACAAAATCCATCAGTGCTCTCTATACCACTGCACCACGAGCCATCCTTACCCATGTGCACTTGTGGATAACTCGCTTCTTGAACAAACCGTTTCCGACCACTAACTCCTGCTCCATACACAGATCTATCAGGTTTCGTCCCCTGTCATTTCTGCCAAGAACGCCATACCTTCCTATCACATTCTCCACTACTACATCTCCAACTCTTGCGTTCTCCACAGGCAACTACATTGAAATGACTTACAAAACTCTCAATACACTCACTCAGGTCAGTCCAGAATTGCTCTCTCTTCTATTCACTCCTCTTGCTGCCAGGTCCGTAACCACTAACAAATGCCCATCTTTCTATGCCTAACATAACTTTCACCCACATCAATCTTAAGGACACCTCCTTCAATTTGGTAGCGCTACGAGCCAACCGATCACTCAATATCAAGACCATACCTTCTCGTGCCCAACCTTCCTCCACACCTGACTTTCTTCCACTTACCACACCAAACTCACATTCGTCCTTACCTTTCAATTTCGTCTCACTCAGCGCCAACACATCAAACTTCCTCCTCACTAACATCTCACCAATCTCTCTCCTCTTTACCTCATTTGTACTACAGCCATTCCAGCGACCCTAACAATAGGGATTGAAGAAGCGTGAGCCTCTCTTTTCCCTCCACTCTTGCCGTCTTTGAGGAAGGGTGTTACAGAGAAAGGGATTCCTAGCCCCTTCGCCCCGCCCCCTTTAGTCGCCTTTTACGACACAGAGGGGTTACGGTAGCACGATTCTACTCCCGGCTACGGGGCGCCCTGTTAGTCGCCTTCTACGACACGCGGTGGATACGGTTGCAAGGTTCTAACGCCCCGGCTACAAGGCTGACCATCGTTGGTAAGATATGCACTTCACTTAAAATATTAGAATTTATACATACTCTAATTTTTTCTATTATCTTAGATGCTTTTAAAGTATTTTCATTAATATTGGAAGATTCTCCTAGCGGTTTTCTTGCGTGAGTGCAACTCACCGCTTGGATGTGTGTACAACCAGTCTTGCAAGCGCTGAGCCGAACCTGTGATACTGTCATCACTTCTCTGGAAAAAATGTTGTATGATGGTATGGTTGTACACAATAAACTGATTGTATTTAGGTGGTGAATCAAAATAAGGAATATAGTTATTCCACTAGTTACAAAACGTCTCTGTTGTTAAGAAGATCACATGCTTTGTGCATGGTGGAGCAGCGTACAAATGATCCTCTCCCTGTGACTTCTCTCCAGCGGCCGATGCCCGGCAAAGCTGTAGTGGATGGCCTGAGTCCAATGAATATAAAGTCTACCAACTCAGAACAAATATTTTCAGGAATGTTTTCGATGATGTGCAGCCTTCAACCAATCACAGCGCTCCTTACATGAGGGTAGGGCATGGACACCAGCATTGATTGTTTGAACGGTGGGAACACAACCACTCACCGCAGCGGTTGTTAATGACGTGATACTATTTGAATGTGAGCTGCGTTTTTATTGTCTACGCTTGCAGGTTGTGCCTTTGCTTAGAAATTGACTGACTTTGTATTCATTGGACTGTGGGATGACTCTACTGCGAATGAGGTCACGTCAATAATTAGCAATCGGTAACCTTTTTTGACATATTTGACACTATATTTTAAACAAGATTATGTTCAATGTTCATATTTTGGGACAAAAGTTTGATCGTATCAACAAATGTTTTTAAATGGAGTGAAAGGCGCTTATAGGTTAATCTTGCAATGAAACTTGATACCTCATGATATAACTTGCATGATACCAATCCACATAATCATAACTATTCCTACCGTATCCAAACGATGATAAATAATCCTAAATTTTGCAAGTGTTTTCTGGCAACTCCATGTATATACGTGTATACATTTACAATTTTTTAAACCAAACCTTATTTCCCACTCTATCCTTAATGTTTCTAGAGTATTATTGTCAAGATTAGTATTAGTAGTGAAGTTAAATATCTTGTTCAACTCGTTACTCATTTGATCAATTTCATGTCAATAATGATCCCCAAGTGGAGATGAGGACCACCGTAACCGCTAAAGCAGATCTATAGCAGTTACGGTGGTTAAAATACAATATCATGTAATCGTCATGATTGTTTGTGGGTGACACTTAAAAAAAGCTGTGAGGAAACGGCGACGGTTCAACATGAACTTCGCGGAGACGGCGACGGTTCAACATGAACTTCGTGGAGACAGCGACGCATCCCGTGGGATACGCATCCCGTGGGCGATAATACTTGGAGGTGGCGCAGTTAATGTTCGTGGATGCTAGGACAGGTGTCCATGAAGTGAATGAATCCAACCAGTCAATTCTATTAATGAAGAAGAAACTAGAAAAAAATTGTGAAGAAACGCAACTCGTATATCACCCAGTTCTTTAAGAAGAAGTAAATTGTATCACCATGTGGTTTGTGTATGCATCGTTTATGTTGGCTCTCTAGCCTCTTTGCTCCGCACTAGTGTGCAAGAGTCCTTTTGAATCGCTCACACTTTTCACACCACACAACAATATATAATTGGTACCTACAAAACTAGAGAACCCAATGCCATGAAGTTAATTGTATTCTTCATAATGGTATATAGATCTTTATATATGCTAATAATTTAGGTAGCTACATAGTAAATTTATATTTTAAGCCTGGAAAAATCTGGGCAATTTGCTTCTAGTTGCAAGTAGAGACCCTTATATTATTTTCACTGTTGTGTCTGATATCACATTTTGCCATGAATAGCCAATATTTTGTAGCTTATCAATGTTTACTAAAACAAATTTTTTTCATATTCCCAAATTCATACATTGAATTTATGTTATATAATGATAGGTTTGCATAATAAAATTTAACAAATCCACAAAGGCATAGATACAACCATTAGACTCTAGTTTCAACAGGTTAGGGTCTAAACAGTAGCTTGAAGATTCACTTGATATGATGAAATGCCTATTAAATTGTTTGCTATTTATTCAAGAAAATTATTATTGCAATGCTGGATTAGGTATGGCAATCTTTAAATATTTATTTTACTGGGTGCTGCTCTGGTACTTTGACGACAACATAGTGTCACAGAAGACTGGCTTACATCATTTTCAGCTGAAAAAGAGCAGAGAATAGCTTATTAATTAGTGACTTGAAGCCACTTTTTTCTTAGTAGATAGTCATTTATATTATCTAATCTAGTCACCTAATTTTTGGCAGCTACCCTGTAGCAGCCCTGCTTATGCATCTGATGCATACTAGCATAGACTTGCTCTTTCAAGTACCATGGTAAAAATTTGACATTTTGTACGCTTAGGTGCCTGACAGAGGAGCGTGGAGAGTTGCCTCATGTTGTCAACTGTGGGAGTCTTTTGTGTTGATGCTAGCTTTTAATCATGTTCACCCCGAGTGAAATTCTTCCTTCTCTGTTAGGATTGCCCAATTTTATTTTGAACTAACCACCAGGGACCATTTATCCTCCATATTCAATGCTGGTTTAAAGAAGATTTTATATTTCTTCCATGTGATAGGTGGAATGTTAGATAGTCACTCAGTGTTTTGAAAACATGTTCACATTTTTCACAGTATCAGCCAAAACTACACTCCACCATACCATAAAAGGAGAAAATGCTCAAAAGTCTAGTGCACAACAAATTCAACTGCTTCCACTCTTGTGATTCTGGTAGAGTAAGCACTTACTTGGGCTTATTAATGTTTTAGCATAAGGATGAAACTGCATCAGTAATTTCAATATTGGTTGAATAAACCTACCAAAAAATCAACCTGCGCTATAAAATCATTGATGTCTCAAAATCAATTGATTCATGGGGCAGTGTCTCCGATACATCAATTTATAGGTCAGAGTTTATGATCCATTGATTTGTATAAGGTGGATCAGAAACCCTGCCCTATAAATAAATAAATAAATAAATAAATAAATCGTGGACCCTGCCCACCAAAGCGACCGATTAGAAGCACTGCCCTATAAAGAAATTGATTTGAGACCATGCCCTTTGAATCAATGGAGAGAGAAGAGAAACTTCAAACAACAGATCAGAGACACTGCCCTATAAATAGATGGAACTGAGACCTTGCCCTAACCAAGTTGTCAGTATAGCATCATTTGAAGCCCTGAACAATTGAATTGATAGATAGCAAAGCTATCCAAAGGTTTTCTCTCTGGTCGTTTGTGTTGACCAGCAACAGTATCTTCTTTGTGTTTATTCCTTCTGTACACATAATTGATTCTGGTCCATATTGTTCCAGATCTGTGGTAACAAATGAGTTTTGTTTGAGCAGACGCTTTTTGAAATCGTTTGAGCGGCAAGACTATATAGTTATTTCATATTTTAATTATTTTTGTTTCCTATAGCTAGCTATTTGACTTATTCTACAGTTGGACTGGAGGGCGCTGCCTTCCAAAGCCGCATCCCTGCTGACAAGCTCACCACCCTTGAAGGCTCCCTCTTTTCTGACATTGCTGCTGCACCACCAACCACTCACAAGCTCTTCCTGTACATCAGAAACAGAACGGTTAGTCCACGCAGCAGCTGTTGATTAGATTGAGGAGATGAGAAAGAAAGAGACATTATTAACAGAATATTCGTGACTTAGTTGATTTCACCCTGTGGAGACGTGATTATTTGATTTGTTAGTAGTTTTGGAAATTTAACTGTAGCTAACTGGGTAGCTTCACTAGGTTACATGATTGGGTTTCAGACATTGCATTTTGTTATCAATCTCAATCCATGGAATTAATAAAGAATTTCTTGTTCATCTTGATTTGAAAGGTAGACATTTGATATATTTTCCATAAATAATTCCTTTCACAGTTTTCTTTTTTGATTGTGAGGTGTGCTCATTAGGCAGACACTCTGTTCGAACAGTTGTTCTCAACGTGAATGGCTTGGTCTTCCGTCACATTAATTGCTCCCAAGCTCTTCCTGTACATCAGAAACAGAACGGTTAGTCCACGCAGCAGCTGTTGATTTGATTGAGGAGATGAGAAAGAAAGAGACATTATTAACAGAATATTCGTGACTTAGTTGATTTCACACTGTGGAGACGTGATTATTTGATTTGCTAGTAGTTTTGGAAATTTAACTGTAGCTAACTGGGTAGCTTCACTAGGTTACATAATTGGGTTTCAGACATTGCATTTTGTTATCTATCTCAATCCATGGAATTAATAAAGAATTTCTTGTTCATCTTGATTTGAAAGGTAGACATTTGATTTATTTTCCATAATTAATTCCTTTCACAGTTTTCTTTTTTGATTGTGAGGTGTGCTCATTAGGCAGACACTCTGTTTGAACAGTTGTTCTCAATGTGAATGGCTTGGTCTTCCATCACATTAATTAAAGTTCATGAAAATTTAGTGAGAACATATTATATATTTTCATAGGCAATTACTGTCCTTATTCACATAGCAATGTAATTTATTATAATATCGCCACAGTTCTAAATTATGAAGCATTCTCCATTTAGTTTCTTGCTGTTAACTCTGCTTGGAAAGTGATTGTGTTTATTCTGTTTTCCCAGCTGCAACTTTGGTTGGCCAACCCCCTGCACGAACTGACCTACGAGTCGGTGCTGTCCCAGCTCGAACCGCCCTACAACAGCGACACGGTCCTCGTCGCCAGGGTGCACGCCTACCTCAACAGACACGGCTACATTAATTTTGGCATCTTCAAAAGGGTCAAGGTAACACAAGTTTCCTAGACTTAGTGGCTAGTAGATATTCTGTTCATAATAAAGCTGTTCTATTTAGATTTTTTTTACCCGTCATTCATACTGTTTGATCGTATGATAGTCAATGGTGCACACTAATTTCAGTTCCTAAACCTGTGCTCGCATAGTTTCTCAATATTAAACTGATGCTCATGGCTGTGCAGCTTCCCCAAGCTCTTGCTCCTCATTGGTTTGTGGTGCTGCACATGCTGCAAAGGTAAGAGACAAGGTATATAAAAGAGAAACTAGATATAGACCTTGACGAAATTTTACGTATGGATTTGTGGAAAACGAGCTTGATTGAAAAAATATTTCAACACTCCTGCACTAACTATTGATAGTTTCATTTAAAAAATCTAATAGGTGCTAAAATTGCAACCTCCCAATAGGAATCTGTTTGATTCATGGGCCGCGTGGAGTCACGGCCCAACCGGGATTCCTTATCTTTCTGCAGACTGCTCTCCTTGACCCTTCACAGTATTTGTTCTGGGTCATCATTTATTGGCCTAGTCACTAAAAGCCACTTGCCAGATATTTAATACAACCCATTTGAATATAGTTCCAAAAAAACTTAGGCTCATCTTCCTTAGGGTCAAAATGTTAATTTTCTTTAGCATTCAACTACAAGATCTGGTGTTCTTTGGATTTCCAGCCACTCCACTCCTCAACTTTGTCTCCTTGAGGAAGTGTCAAGCTTAACTTACAGTTGGTGAGGGAATGAGCGTCCTCAAAGAGAAACAGTGACAGGAGTTGTAGGTTTGTATCCTTGCTTGTCAGATAAGCTTGGAAGGGCCCCGAGTGAGTTCATGAAAAAAATGGTTCGTAGGTAGCTTTTATTCACAGTATTCAATATTCTTCATGTTTTTTTTCTCACAAAATAACTAAATATTAAGCTTGGGAAGTGATCTATTCTCTTTTAATTGTAATATTCATTCTGCTAACTGAGAAACTATACAAACCTAGCATTTTGTTTTCTAATTCTATGTGTTTTCAATTTTATTACTCACTTTTTGGTCCTTATTTTATCACAAAAATAACCTAATATTTGTCCTATTTAATCGAGATTTGGTAACTTTTTATGTATTTTTGAGGCTCCAGACCCATACGAGCCCTGCCTCCACCATCTATTGATCTCCACTCTCCTGAACATACTTACAGACACTAGGCCCGCATCCCCCAGAAAGGGGGGTGGCCGACGGCAAGGCGCACCTCACACGCTCACACTTACAAAACGTAGCCCTTTTGTGCTAAAGAGTCCGGCTGGTAACCCCGCAACACACACTCTGGGTCACGAGTGCGGTCCGAGGACCCGTTGTCAGTAGCAGGGCCTGACGGTTTTCACTGGTTTACCCCCGCCACGTCATGACTGACTTTATTTAGTTACCTTTTTTGTATCTTATGTTTAGATTTTCTTTAGCTCTCTCCTCCTTGACCACATCCCAATGGTCATTGCACACTGATCCTACATATTATTCTTCTAGGGGGGTGAATAATATCCGAGGGGGGCTCTTTCATTCAACCTTTTTTTGTGACTTTCTTCGTATTCTCCTTTGCATTCTTGATGTTCTCCTGAGTGAATTCCCTACACTGAGTGTAGATTTCCTTTAAGGGATACCCATTTCCTGTCTTCTTCAATTTCCCCCTCAGCAATTTCCCCCATCAACCCTGGTACCTTGTGGACGACTGTGAATCCTTGGGGCTCCATAGCAGGGTAGGTTAAATATTAACGTTCCTTGATGCCACCTGGCGAATCCTGGGACCATATAGCCTCAGCAACATGGGAGTTACTGTACCTACTGTGCACAGTACTCGTGCATACCTTTGACATTCGTTGCATAAAGGACATTAACTTCAGTCAGTATTAAATTCAATCACTCTAACCTAATCTAAAATTTGTCTATACTTTGATGCAGCACAAGTGACTGGTTTAATGTTTGGCGCCAGAAGGACGCTGACTCCAGCGCACTAGAAGGCCTTGTCACTTTGATATTATTGTCCTCCTCTTCGACTGAAATATCTGCAATTACAACTTTTGTTTTAGCAATTCTCTCGATATTAAGCTATTTCTCTGTTATTCGAATGAATCCTGAAGAGAAAACATTACAGAGACGTTTTACAAGAGAATCTTGATCACATCCGTTGAACGTAGTTTTTGACCGATTTAGACCTATGTGTCTTCTAACCTTACTGGAGAATCTCTAAACTTTTAATTTTCTCGACTGTCCTCGAGTTTTTAGGAAAAATAAACTTCTGGCCGCTTGACGGCGCGTGGCGTCTTGCGCCTGTCTGTCTAAAGGCCTTCCAGGTACCAAGTGGCGCGCTCAGCCGTCTGAACCCTTAACCCCCTCCTTTCCTATATATGCGAGGGCTAGGCTACCCCATCATTCATGAGGGCTAGCAAAGTTGCTTTCCATAAGGAAACGTTGGTGCGCAGTCAAGATAGCAGGGAGAGGAGAAGGCCCCATATGGCTTTTACTCATCATAGAGAAATAGTTTTTTATCGATAGAATCGATAAAACGAAAGTTATATTCTCTTCCACTCGTAAGAGCCATATGGCTTTGCATAAAAAATACCATCACATAGCGCAAGCTTGCCGATGCCAGAAGAGCACAGAAGTTGGACAGATTGGCTGCATCTTAAACTGAGTGTTCCCAAAGAAGCACTTGCCATGTGAGGGAATGATAACACATTTATGTGAATGGTGGTAATTACTTAACTAATTGTCAACTACAAGAATTGTCGACAAGAGCAAGAAGCTAGGTCCTAGCGGCAAACTAATATGTGGGCCCTGAACTTGAGGCCTCAAATAATATTTAGGTATGGGTAAATACAAATATAGCGTTGGGACAACGGCAGTGAACATACTTGCTCGACGCGGCCAAAAACAATATGCGGGCCGTGAGTATGAGCAGCCAAAGAGTAGTTACGTAATCAATATATTTTGCTCTCCAGAGAGGGTGGGTAAACCGTCTGGTAGGTATACAGATACAGACACTAGGCTACATCCCCCCAGAAAGGGGGGTTGGCCGACAGCAAGGCGCACCTCACACCCTCATACGCTCACACTCACACAACTTAGCCCTTTTGTGCTAATGAGTCCGGCCGGTAGCCCCTCAACTTACACTCTGGGTCACGAGTGCAGTCCGAGGATCCGTCGTCAGCAAGGGCGGGAAAGCACATCAGAGCAGCGTCAATATCAACCATTCACAACCATTCTCCACTCACGCCTGTTCATTGCACGCTCTCTCGCCACCTCCACATTCATGTCTCTCCTTCCCAACGCCTGCTTCAGACCATCCATCCACCCAAACTTCGATCTACCTCTAGGCCTGCGACCACTCGCCTCAGCATTCATCACCCTTTTCACCAATCTCCCTTCATCCATCCTCTCCATGTGCCCGAACCATCTCAGTACACGCGAATCCACTCTGTTCTCCAACTTCTTCACCATCCCTGTTCTGATTCGAACCACGTCGTTGGTGAACCCGTCTCTCAGCGTTACTCCAGCTATGCTCCTCAAACACTTCATCTCGAAAACATTCAACCTTCTTCTTTCCTCTGCTCTCACCCCCCAAGCTTCAGCTCCGTAGAGTACAGTTGGGACAACAACACTCTCATACAGCCCTCGCTTTGCTTCCATCCCCAACGTTCTACAGCTTGTTACACTCTATAGTGCACCCAACACTTTACATCCCTCCTTCACTCGCGCCTCCACTTCAGTTTCAGTTTTCTTCACATGGGAGCCCAGATACTTAAAACACTGAACTTCCTCCAAGAGCTCTCTATTTAAGGTGACACTAATTTTGCTCGCATCGACAGTCCTCGAGCATCTCATTACTTTACTCTCAGAATTTATTACCTGGTAGGTAATAAATTTTAAATTTACCCGTACCAACAATGTGTTCAATAGCTAGCGCTTATGGTAACAGAGTTGTACGACAAGTTGGATAAATGAAATACATATTTCGTAATCCGTAACACCTGAAGGCTTTGCGTGGCGTGTCGCCGCACGCGATGGTAAGATAATGAAGTACTTACTCAATGCTATGTAGAGGAGTGGCTGGCATCAGCGGATGCAGTGTCCGAAACGTATGAGACGAGAAGGACTATCTACCTGGTTCCCAAGGAGACGCAAGGCTGGTTAGGCTTCTCTACTGTGAAGAGGTGGGGCGACCTCCAAAACGCCTTGGTTTGTTGCCTTGAAGCGGGACTCCATGCGTCCAAGCGAGAGACGAGGCATACTTGCGGACATCGTGAGCTTTAGCGAAGGCATGCAGTGTGGCCTCATTGATAAGCGAGCAGATGTAGTACCATAGCGATGACGCCCTGAGAGGCTTGCCGGAAATAGGATGGATGAACAAAAACTCATTGTGCGATGGACATCGTGCTATATAGGCTTTGAGTGCGGTCATAGACAAACCGTGTGCCCGGCCATCAGGCAGCAATGAGGCGATTGAGATGAGCGGTGATGTGTGGGCGATCGTCTGGTTTTTGTACAGGAACTTGTCAGCGGTCAGGATGAGCGCGCATGGAGGGTTCGTGGAGAAATGCAGTCCCGTGCGTGACATGGCTGCAATTTCGGAGACCCTGTTGCCTGCTACGAGTGCGACGAGAAAGTCTTCTGAAAGAGCGCCGAAACTGACGTCGTCTGACTATTGAAGCGAGGAGAGGCGAGCATGTCGAGCACCGGCTCAAGCTTCCACTGCGGCACGAAACGTCGTTATGGCAGATTCTCGTCAAACTGGGCCCTAGCCAGTTCGTGAAAGATCGCCCCGCGGGTCGTGACGCCGAGGCCATGTAAGAGGGGCAAGTGTAGCGCATTCCTGTTGACCAGAACCGTAAGCGGGTTGAGCCGCTTCTGCTTGCCGGCGTAGTGCAGGAACGTCAAGAGGGTGGACTGGTTGATGGACTGCGCCTGCGTGGCGCGTAACCACGTTTAGAAACAAGTCCAGACGCTTCGGTATTGGCATTCTGTGGACTGCCTGTGCGTGTTAACCAGGGTGTCCGCCAGCGAGCTATTGAATATGATCGTGAGCACCGTTTTTTAAAATTGAATGCGAGATAACGCGAGAAGGATCATGATGTTAGAGGAACGTGCGAGAGTTCGTTGAAAGGCGCGACGACCGTGGGCCACCACTGTGCGTTGGGGTGGTCGGGGACCCCGAGGACGCCGCTGTAGCGGTACGTCTCGAGTTTATGGAGCACTTGGGGGATCAAGTTGTATGGAGGGAAGAGGTATATTTCTTTCCACTGATTCCAGTCGCATTGGAGAGAATTCTCTAAAGCCGCTCGCTGGTGAGGAAACGGAGCTGCAAATAGTGGGAGCTTGTGGTTCCCCGGATGCGCGAAGAGGTCGATGTGCATGGTCCCGCGCAGGGTAGAGAGGCGGGAAAAGCACTGTGGCGTCAGCGCCCATTCCGTTTCTACCGGTAGGAGACGTGACAGCTGATCGGCTCAAACGTTCTGCGAACCGGGAAGGTAAGTCGCGAGAAGAGAGAGGTGGTGGCGCTGGAGGAGCTGTGCTCCGAACTTCTGCAGCGCCGGGGCCTTGCTGGAGCCCAAGAGGTTCACCATGACCACTGCCGCGCTGTTATTGAACATCACGCAGACTGTGGTGTGGTGCCAATGAGCTCGTGATGGCCAGCGATTCCTGGAATATGGCGATTGCGTTCCCACGGAGACCAGCGACCGTAAGACTGCTGGTTGCTGCAGCATATGGCACCCAACGCTTCGTCCGATGCATCCGTCCATTGGAGGTGCTTCGGAGGAGGCATTAAGAACGGGACGAGAGTATGAAGAAGAGTCCCGTCGCTCCAGTGCTGAGCTGCCTGGCGGTAGGGATTGTTGAGACGGTAGGGCTTGCGATAGAGGTGGAGGGAGCGTGCTGCGATCACCACCTCGTTGAAGAAGTGGCGAGCATGGCGTAAGTAAGGTGCGAGGAAATTTATTATGCCGAGGAAACTCTGCTGTTGAGACGAGAGGGTTCCTCGAGAAAGTATCTCCGTGGTCATGCCCCTGCAGCGGTCGATGCGTCGTAAGGCTGGGGCGATGGACCCGGCCACGCCGTTGAATGTTACCCCCAAGAAGTCAATCTGCTGGGTGGGTTCTAGAACAGATTTCTCCATGTGGACACGGAAACCTAGTTTGAGGAGAAGGTCGCAGGCCGTCTGGGTGTTGCGCCTGCAGTGAAGTGCTGTTGGTGCCCAGTGTAGCCGGTCGTCGATGCAGGAGAACGCATCTATCACTTGCTGGTGGATTTAACGCCCTCGATATCCAACTTGGTGAACCAGATAGGGGGTTTCAGCACTGCCCGCATGCGCTGCTGGTGGGACATGCGGAGCGTGAATACCGGGATGTATCAATTGAGGTCGAAGAGGTCGATCACCAGGCGATCTCCCCCCGAGGCCTTCGGGACCGCGAAGATGCGAGATACAAAAGCCTGCTGTCTGGGAACCGCCTTGACTATGCCTTTGCGCAAAAATTCTGATACGAGGGGTTCTCGAACGTCATCGCGTTGTCGGTGAGAGACTGTGATCGAGTAGGGGGCGGGGTCGTGGCGTCCATTTCCAGGAGGGGCCTGTGGCGATAATGCGTTTGACCAAGAGCGTGGCCTTGGTCCAGTGCGCGAGGCAGTTCCTGAGGGTTGCCGGCAGAACGTTAGAATTTGCGGAAGAGGGGCTGTTCCGCTGTCTGCGGTTAGATGTGGGCTGCGAGCGGGAGGTGGAGGGTCGTTTGTGTACCGAGGTTTTCCGACCCCCTCTACGACTACCCCTCCTTGGAACGCATTAGGTGGGTCCCCGGGCCCCCAAGGCAGGCGGGGGGCGGGGCCTGGAGCTTGTCTGAGAGGCACCGGAGACCGCCCGCCTCCCTTGGGGTTGCCTAGCGTCCTGCTGGAACGTAGGGCGCGCCCTGAACGGTGCGGGTCAGTCACGAAAGGAGCTTCGTGCCATTCCGCCTCGGCTATAGAGGGGATGCTGTGCGATAGTTTCTCGGTGTTGAGGGTCTCCGTGGAGCAGGGACAACGCAACCTGATGTGGAAGGGCCTAGAAAGGTGAGGACCTCCGTCCTGCTACGGAAAGTGTCCAGCGCTTGGCTAGCCTGTAAGATCGCCCCGTCGGTGAATAGGTGAGGTTCAAATACCGACCCTGCTAGAAGGGCGGTCCGGGCGGATTCCGGAGCGAGCCGGTCCAGCGTCTGCAGCCGAATCTGGTATCTTCACTGAGCTGCGTCTAAAAGGGATCCCGACAATAGTTTGTGAACGAAGCCTGTGGTGAGCTCTGACAGACAACGCAGTGACTGAAGGGTAACTGGCGTGCCATCGGTGAGGACGGGATCAGGATGCGCTCAAGGATCCCCGTCAGTGTCGCGTCGAGGATGTAGTCGCTCAGGTTTTGAGCCCCCTGCTTGCAGAGTTGAAAGACCTTAGTACGTGCTTCTACGGCAATGTGATGACCGGGAAAGTGATCTTATCCTTTATGGCGTCGAAGTGAGCCTTTAGGGAGAGGATCGGAGCATTCGCGAACTCCATCAGGTACTTGACTACGGGGCAGTGTGCTGTGAGAGCTAAGTGCGTGCTTGACCAAGCGTCGAGGTCCTTCGGTGCCGACCCGTTGGGCAGGGTGGTATTGAGTTGCTCGATGAGTTCGGGTAGTGCATTTGGGATGCATTCCAGAACGAACAAACCGTCCTCTCTGATGGTAACCCCCCGAGGGAGGGTTGCTCGACCGCAAAGACACTCTTGAGAAGCTGGAGAGGGAGCTTCTTCGAACCTGCCGGCGGCCGAAAAGGGGTGGACATGCGGACGAGTAGCTGAACCGCGGTGCTGGTCAAGTCCACCGTGGAGAAAATGAAGTTAGGGCCTCTCTCATGAACCTTGATCAGATTGTTAGGAGGCTCTGTGGTGTAGACCTCATAGTCGCAGCTCACCAATGCCTCTGTGTTCGTCGCGCTGAGGGGAGGTACATACCACCTCTCCTCCGGGGAAGAGATGTGGGGTGGGAGGTGTGGAGGAGCAATGTCTTGAGCGATGTTGCGGCTCCCTCGTCCGATGCGGTCTGCATGGACTTGGAGGGCAGGCACTGGTCCCCAGGGGTGTACTCCCGCTGCTAGTGAAACCCCTCCTGGTTGGGTGACAGCATGTCCAGCGTGCTGTCTTTCCGTATGAGGAAGTGCGTGCCGAGATCGGCGAGGGTGATGCGTCCTTTGTCGCGCCTCTGTGACCCAGAAACTGAGGGTAGGGCAGGCACGTCGGGGGTAGGGGACCGCGAGGGGGAGCCATTCGTGTGAGTAGGGCTATCCCTGTAAAAAACCCTCGACGATTGGGGAGAGGAAACTTGGGCCGTCTGCTGCCGTGCTGTCCTTCCTTTCATTCCGTTTGTTCCTAGTCTCTGAATAGCGAGGGGGATTGCATTGCGTGCCCGGAAGTGTATGGTGGCGGGAGTTGATAGGTCTTGCTTTCGTGTGGCTTGTTGGCCCGACATGTTCTGAAATCAGGGAGAGAGAAGCCTAAGTCGGAGGTAAAGACTAATACAAGAGTATGGGTATAACACAATATTTTGCATAAAGAGTTGGATCAGACCTAAATTTGTGTGATTGTTGACAAAATTTATGTGTTGACAAATTTGGGTGTCGACCATTTCTGTCTCAAATTTCTGTGGACAAATTTCTGTCTGGACAAATTTCTGTCGCAACACATTTCTGTTTACACAAATTTATGTTATGACAAATTTCTGTCTCGACAATTTTCTGCCTCTACAAATTTCTGTTTTGACATGCCTGTTTTGACAAATATCTGTCAACAAATTCCTGTCCCACCAAATTTCTCTCTTGACAAATTTATGTATTGACAAATTTCTGTCTCAACAAATTTCTGTCTCGCCAAATTTATTTCTCGACAATTTTCTGTCTTGACAAATATCTGTCTTGACGAATTCTTGTCTCCCCAAATTTATGTGTAGCTAGACAAATTTGGTGTGTTGACAAATCTGGTGTGTTGACAAATTATGCATCGACAGATTCCTGTCTCAACAACTTTATGTTTAGACAAATTTCTGTAATTGCTTGACAAATTGTGTCGTGGGACGCAGCTCATTGAGAGCAAATTCAGTACGGCAGGGCAATAATTGCCGACCGCATCGGTGGCTCTAGGGGCAACGTGTCACTAATCCACTGCCCAGATGGACCGCCCCGCACTGAATCTTACCTTTCGATGTGGTTCGACGATCTGTCAAGATCGAGCGAGGCGGGAGTGCTGTGTGTCCGAAGCAAGAGCGACGAATGAATGATGGAGTAGCCCAACCCTCGCTTATATAGGAAAGGAGGGGGTTGAGGGTTCAGCCCTCAGACGGCTGAGCGCGCCACTCGGTACCTGGAAGACCTTTAGACCGACAGGCGCAAAACGCCACGCGCCGCGAAGCTGCCAAAAGTTTGTTTTTACTAAAAAATCGAGGACAGGCGAGGAACTTGAAAGTTTCGAGATTCCCGAGTAAAGTTAGGCCAAACGACACAAAGGTCAAAATCAACGGATGTTACCAAGATTCTCTCGTGAAGACGTCTCTGTAATGTTTTCTTTTCAGGATTCATTCAAATAAAAAGCAGAAGCGCAATGCAAAACCATATGGCTCTTACGAGTGGTAGAGCAATAGCGTTAGACAAATTACAGCCAGAGACTGGTGGAGACTCATTGCTTCTCCGATCGCTTATTGAACGCAATATCGCGCTACATACCTTGGTTATCCTAATGTGATTTTAGTGCCCTACTAAATTTCCCTTTAACCCTGATTCCTCCAGACGCTGCCACCCAAGAAGTTTGGGACGGTGATTGTGGTGGGCGCCGGCATCGCTGGGCTTGCGGCAGCGCAGCAGCTCAACTCCTTCGGCTTCCAGGTCATAGTGCTGGAGGCTAGGGTAAGTGGACCTTGCCCGTGGAGTCATGAAAACGGCTGCGTATACTAACTTATTGCCATGCCGTCAGCGGCAATTTCTGAACTACTGTGCCATTGAAGTTTTAATCATGGACTCGAATTGAAGTTAATCATATGTGATTGTTCAGGTAAAAGGGTCAATAGAAATATTGTATATCTTTAATTGGTAACCAATTTTGGTTCTCCTCCCGCATGTTCATTCTACTTCCGCCCCCCAGAGACCGATGATGAATTGTTGCCCTACAGATTGCTGATTTGGCATTCGACGCCTGTATGATGTTGACTCTACCGCGCTAGAAATACTATTCACTCCTATCCAATCTGATCAGCCTGCCCTTGTTGCCTGTAGGAGCGCGTCGGTGGGCGCATCGCCACCTTCCGCAAAGGCCCTTACGTCGCCGACCTCGGAGCTATGGTGGTGACGGGCTTGGGCGGCAATCCTGTGAACGTGCTCAGCAAGCAGATCAACATGGAACTGCTTCGCATCAGGCAGAAGTGCCCGCTGTTCGAAGCCAACGGCAGTTCGGTGAGTATGAGAGTTGGCGTGTATTGGATCTTGGTGAGTGCTGCAAACTTTTTATTGTATTTCAACTCGGAATTTCTAAACTAGTGAATCCTTAACCAGTCTTTTGGCTCTTTTCAATAATCTTTTGGTTTTTACATGGGTTGAACGGTGAATAATGTCAATTTCATTCCGACTTCCTTGCAGACGCTGTTTTAGTTGGGACTTTTCAGTACTCTAGTGTAAAGAATTCCCTTCTAGGCATCTGTTAGGTTCACGGGCCGCACAGAGTCACGGCCCAACCGGGGGGGTGAACACCCTTGTTTCCCTTCAGACTCCCCTCTTCTTCACCCTTCATTATCTCTCCTTTTCTCCCCCATCTTGATTTGCTTAACATTTATTAACCTCATTTGCATCCTATGTTTAGTTCAAATTTCCTTCAATTTGTCTCTGACTCCTTCTTAACAACTCTCCTAATACATACGTACACATAGATACGCACTCTCAAACATACACTTACCGGTTCTAACTGTTCTCCTTTCGGGTGGCAAATAACAGCCAAGTTGCGCTCTTTCTTTCATGTAACTTTTTTCTACGAGTATCCCTTCTTCTTTCCATTCATGCTGTTCCCATGCATAAAATTCCCTACACCTGGTGTAGATTTCATGCATGGGATCTCCGTTTTCTGTCTCTTCTCCATGCTGGGACCATTTGTCCTCAGCACCTAAGAAGTTCATGTACCTCCTGTGGCACCCGTACATACCAAGACGTTCGCCGCGTAAAGGACTTTGCGCAGTTGCTAACCAAACTCGAACATTAAAAGAATTAGGAAAACAAAGACTGACATGATGCAGCACTGTTTGCTGGTTTGACATTCGGCGACAGAAGGACGATGCCTCCAGTACGCTAGAAAGCCTTGTCACTCTAATATAATTTAGTGTAAAGAATTTTATTACGTTATCGTTTGTGTTGCGATACTATTCATAGAATTCCCGGTCGATTTAAACTAATTTAGTCACATAGCTAATCACCATAATTTCGTTTTGTGATGGGTTCAGACGCATCTATCTCCTCAGCACTGCTTTATGGACCAGTGCGCATCATCAGTGTTATTTGTGTTTCAGCAAGTGGTAAAGGAGAAAGACGAAATGGTAGAGCGCGAATTCAACCGTCTTCTCGAAGCGACCTCATTTCTCTCTCATCAGCTCGACTTCAACTACATCAATAACAGACCGATCAGCCTCGGGGAAGCCCTGGAGTGGGTCATCAAGTGAGTCGAGGGTAGCGCCCTAGACAACTGAGAAGGAGTATATAGTAACTTGTAACAACCTTCCGTTATTTTGTTTTGGATCATTCCACCATCTCCAGAGCTATGAGCACGTTACAGCAGACCATTTGTGATTTCTGAAGTAATAATACAGATACAGACACAAGGCCGCATCCCACAGAAAGGGGGGTGGCCGACGGCAAGGCGCACCTCACACCCTCATACGCTCACACTCACACAACTTAGCCCTTTTGTGCTAAAGGGTCCGTCCGGTCACTCCGCAACATACACTCCGGGTCATGAGTGCGGTTCGAGGTCAGTGTTGGCAGCAGGGCCCGACAGTTTTCACTGGTTTACCGCCGCCGCGTCATAATGGCCGGGCCCCCTCTCCCACGACCATCCCGACAGCGGGATGCCAAGGGCGGGAAAGCACATCAGAGCCTCGTCAAAATCAACCATTCACAACCATTCTCCACTCACGCCTGTTCATTGCACGCTCTCTCGCCACCTCCACATTCATGTCTCTCTTTCCTAATGCCTGCTTCACACCATCCATCCACCCAAACTTCGGTCTACCTCTAGGCCTACGAACACTCGCCTCCGCTTCCATCACCCTTTTCACCAATCTACCTTCATCCACCCTCTCCATGTGCCCGAACCATCTCAGAACACGCGAATCCACTCTGTCCTCCAACTTCTTCACCATCCCTGTTCTGATTCGAATCACGTCGTTGGTGATCCGGTCTCTCAGCGTTACTCCAGCCATGCTCCTCAAACATTTCATCTCGGAAACGTTCAACCTTCTTCTCTCCTCTGCTCTCCCCCCCTAAGTCTCAGCTCCGTAGAGCACAGTTGGGACAACAACACCCTCATACAGCCCTCTCTTTGCTTCCATCCCCAACGTCCTACAGCTCATTACACTCTTCAGTGCACCCAACACTTTACACCTCTCTTTCACTCGCGCCTTCACTTCAGTTTCCACTAGTTCAGTTATCTCCACATGTGACCCCAGATACTTAAAACACTGAACTTCCTCCAAGAGCTCTCTATTTAAGGTGACACTAAGTTTGCTCGCATCGACATTCCTCGAGCATATCATTACTTTACTCTTACCCACGGTCACTCGAAGCTTCCTCCTCTCCCACACTCTACCAAACTCAGACGCTAGCCTGCATAGCTTCTCCTCTGAATCCGCAACCAGGGCCGTATCATCAGCAAATAGTAACTGGCTCAGCTGCCAACTCCGCCCATTCGTTTTCAACAGTTCCAAGCCACGACCAAGCACACTCGCGTTCACCTCCCTGACCACTTCATCCATATAAAGGTTGAACAGCCAGGGAGACATCACGCAGCCTTGTCCCAGTCCCACTTTCACTGTGAACCAATCACTCACCTCGCTTCCCACTCTGACACATGGCTCGGCTGTCAACATAAAAACTCTGCACCGCTCTCAACAGATGTCCGCCCACTCCATACAGACGCAACACCCTCCACAGCGGCGCTTCCCTGTCAATCCTGGCATACGCCTTTCCCAGATCCATGAAGGCCCAGAACACATCCTTTCCTTTGGCAGGGTACTTCTCACAGACCTGTCTCACTGCAAAAATCTGATCGGCACGCCCTCTACCACTCCCAAAGCCACACTGTTCCTCTCCGATTGCGCAGTCCGTACAGTCTCTAATCTTTTTGATCAGCACTCTCCCGTACAACTTACCAACCACACATAACAGGCTGATACTTCTCGAGTTGCAGCATTCATTTTTATTTCCTTTGCCCTTATATAGCGGAAACAATGCAGGCACTGCGCCACTCAATCGGTACCACGCCTGCCACTAAACACAAGTTCGGTAACCTCACCAACCATTCGACAATCGTTACTCCACCCTTCTTCAGGCACTCGGTCGAAACGCCATCCAACCCAGGGGCTTTCCCCGCTTTCATCACGTCCACCGCCTCCTGCACCTCTTCCCTGGTAATGTCCGCCACAAGTCTTTCCCCCAAAACTGGCATCCGAGCACCACCACCCACTGCAACAATGTCAGCCTCTCTGTCATCCTCGACATTCAACAACTCATCAAAATACTCGGCCCATCTCTTCTGTACATCACCATTTTCCAGCAATAACTTTCCATTTTCATCTTTCACCACTTCCTCCTTTTCGGTCTCTCCCTTTCTCACCCTCTTCACCTCTTTCCAGAACATCTTTTTGTTCTCCTCAAAATTCTGGCAAAACCGTCTGCCCCACCGGGCATCAGCGTCCATTTTGGCTCTCCTCACCACCCGCTTCACCTCGCTTCTCCTCTCTTTGTGTCATTGATAAGCCACCACCGACTTCACCTGCAACCACTCCTCAAACGCTCCTCTTTTCCGTGCCACCGCTAGTTTGACCTCCTCGTTCCACCACTTGCAACCTTTTTCTTCTGCACCCGCCCACACGGCGCGCACCACGCACCTTCGCACATCTCAGCAACGCATCCCTTAACGCCTCCCATTCTTCCTCCACATCTCTCAGGTCCTGTCCTCTCACGTTGTTATGTTCTTCCCTCAACGCCTGCTGGAACTCCTCGGCTCTACTTCTCACATTCAGTCCACTTACTTTCACTACCTCTTTTCCTCCTCCCACTCATTTGTTGCCCTTCCACTTCTGCTCCACTCTTAATGTACCTTCCACCAGCAGATGGTCAGACACTCCTCCACCTTCCCCTCTCAACACCCGCACATTCAACAGCCTCCCCACCACTCTCTTCGATATCAGCACAAGATCCATCAGTGCTCTCTCCACCACTGCGCCATGGGCCATCCTTACCCATGTGTACTTGTGGATATCTCGCTTTTCGAACAAACTGTTCCCGACCACTAACTCCTGCTCCATATACAGACCTATCAGGTTTTCTCCACTGTCATTTCTACCAGGAACGCCATACCTTCCTATCACACTCACCACCACTCTATCTCCAACTCTCCCATTAAGGTCACCCAGTACAACTATAGTGAAACGATCTCCAAAACTCTCAATTCACTCACTCAGGTCAGTCCAAAATTGCTCCCTCTCCTCTTCACTCCTCTCGCTGCCAGGTCCGTAAGCGTTCACAAATGCTCATTTTCCTACGCCTAACTTACCTTTTACCCTCATCAATCTTGAGGACACCTCCTTCCATTCGGTAGCGCTACGAGCCAACCGATCACTCAATATCAGGACCACACCTTCTCGTGCCCATCATTCCTCCACACCAGACTTTCTTTCACTTACCACACCAAACTCACATCCGCCCTTACCTTTCAATTTCGTCTCACTCAGCGCCAACACATCAAACTTCCTCTTCACTAACATCTCATCAATCTCTCTCCTCTTTACCTCATTCGTACTACAGCCACGCACATTCAGCGACCCTAACAATAGGGTTCGGAGAGGCGTGAGCCTCTCCTCCCTCCGGTCGTCTTGCCGTCTTTGAGGAAGGGTTTTTCAGAGAACGGAATTCGTAGCCCCTTCGCTCTGCCCCTTTTAGTCGCCTTTTACTACACGCAGGGGTTACGTTAGCACGATTCTACTAATGTGAAAGTAATGTGCATTATTTGAAGTTAGGAATTGAACAAGTGTACAAAGTCATATTTCCATCGGGGAATCAATTGCTTGTAAGATAACTCGTCTTAATACTAGACATGCTTGCTAAATGACTTGTGCATATTTTAATTTACTTACTGAACTTTGAAGGTAGTTGGCTACCTACAATTGATTAAAGTATATCGGTAGATAACAATTCTTCTAATACACTACTACTTCAGAACCACAGTGGGCTTTCGCATCGGTAATTGATTAAACAGAGGCTGCTTCCGAGAGACTGCCCACGGCCACTAGTCCAGTTTGATGTAAGAGCAAACCGATGATGTGTTCTACAAATTTTACCTCTGATGACGCCTTGTGTTGGATTGTCCTTGCGCCGGTCCCTCTTTACTCTCATTCCCCTGTCGCAGCCTGCAAGAGAAGCACGTCAAAGACCTGCAGGTGGAGTACTGGCAGACGATGCTGCGGCTGCAGGAGAAGCTCAAGGAAGTGCTGGGCAAGTTGCACTCTCTGCAGGAGCGCGTCAGGGCGCTGCACCGCGAGCACCGCGCCCTCACCGAGACACGCAACTCCAAGAACATCGCCAACGAGTTCGTGTACCGCGCTCAGATGAGGAATCTCAACGGCGCCTGCAAGGTAGGCTTTCATTGACTTCAGACAATGATGAGCGAGGTGCTGCATCTAGTTTCATTTGCTTTACACTTTGTCCGTTTTCAATAGATTAATTCAAACAAAGTATTTTACTTCGGCATAAACAGTATTTTGTTTGACTTTAGCGGCTACTAACGTTTCAGGAACTGTGGCTGCGGTATTTTTTTTACAAGGCTACTGGCATTCCTCTCACAGGGCCAATCTTGTTTAGCCCCCACTGCAGTCTTTGGAAGTTTGATTCATGATTGGTGCCGCTCTTGAAATAAATCACACTTGAAATAAATTAAGACTATAATACCATACCCACACTATTCTTAACGAGATACTCTGTGTAATGAAGCAGTAAGTGATAGAAGTATTGAATAGCTAACTCCTATTGTGGCCAACTTCTCGTTAGGAGTACGACCAGCTGGTTGAGCAGCAGGGGGAGTTGGAGGGCCGTCTTCAAGAACTGGAAGCCAACCCTCCTAGCGACGTGTACCTCTCCTCTCGCGACCGCCAGATTCTCGACTGGCACTTTGCCAACCTTGAGTTCGCCAACGCGACCCCTCTTCACAACCTCTCCCTTAAACACTGGGACCAGGACGACGACTTCGAGTTCAGTGGCAGCCATCTAACTGTGCGCAACGGGTACTCGTGCGTGCCAGTGGCGCTCTGTGAAGGCCTCGATATTAGACTCAGCACCGCTGTCCGAAAGATCTCCTACGACAACAACGGTGTTGAGGTGCAGGTCTCGTGCGCTCGTAACCACGCTAACCCCACCACCATCAAAGGGATCGCCGTGCTGTGCACGTTGCCGCTTGGCGTGCTGAAGCAGTCCGTGCTCTCCAACGCCGCCGCCCTGCCCAACACAGTCACCTTCCACCCACCGCTGCCCAACTGGAAGCTCACGGCTATCAACAGGCTTGGATTCGGAAATCTCAACAAGGTGGTGCTGTGTTTCGACCGTGTGTTTTGGGATCCTAACGCCAACCTGTTCGGACACGTTGGTTCAACCACCGCGAGTCGCGGTGAGCTGTTCCTCTTCTGGAACCTGTACCGCGCACCGGTGCTGCTGGCCCTGGTGGCGGGAGAAGCGGCGCAGGTCATGGAGAACGTCGCTGATGAAGTCATCGTGGGCCGCTGCGTAGCTGTTCTCAAAGGCATCTTTGGTAACAACGTCGTGCAACAGCCTAAGGAGACTGTAGTGACTCGGTGGCGCGCCGACCCATGGTCACGCGGCTCGTATTCCTTCGTGTCGACCGGCGCCTCTGGCAATGACTACGACATCCTTGCAACGCCCATTGCTCCCCCGGGGCCTCCCTCCGCTAACGGTAGCTCTAATGGCAGTAGCGGGGGTGGTAATGGCGGTAGCAGCACCTCGGGTAATGCTGCTGCCTCTAGTGGTGGCAACGGCACCAGTAGCAGCAGCAATGGCACCAACAACGGTAGCTCCGGTAACGGATCCTCCAACGGGCCCACGATCAGCAGCGGAGACCCCCCTCCTCCAGACCCCAACAGACCGCCGAGGTAAGCGCTACGTTGGATGCTTTAGTTGTATCTTCACTGAGGAGAAAGGAAGTACCTTGACAATACAATTCTTCTTATAAATTTCATTTGCATCCCAGCCGTTCCGTCGTTTTTTTTGGGATGCTCTCAACTCATGCGCGGCAGTTTAACCTGAGCATATTTTCATCTTCCCGTTCCACTTTAGTGGAGCGTGGTCATTTTCGAAGCACACGTTTCAAAGTACACGCTTACCTGATATTGAGAAAGAATTTTCTCCTGCTGTCGCTGGCTATCGATAATGCGCAATGCGGTGTAAAATATCTTGGAGAGGCAGTGTGACTCTCAGGCGCACTCCAGCAGACGACCATCCAGATAGAGCAAAGATGCGAGGCAAAGTCGAGATTTGAGCCTACTTCATGGCTCCTCATTTCGCTTAGTGAATACGACCAATAAGAGAGCTGAAAAGTGCAAGCGAAGCATTTCAAATTTTGGATAATGTGAATTGCAAATTAAATTCAAGTCACAACGCACCTTTAGTCTCCTCATATTTTTTTTCATCCCGTTTTCTAAGTGTTTCATCGAGACGGGTTTTCCTCCCTACCTCCATCAGATTGTTCTTCGGAGGGGAGCACACGATTCGCAACTACCCTGCTACGGTGCACGGCGCCTTCTTAAGCGGTCTGCGCGAGGCGGGCAGGATCGCCGATCAGTTCCTGGGCTGCCCTTACGCCTCACCCGCGCAGACATCTAAGGCGCAGGAGTAGCAGAACCACCTGCACAGCGAAGAAGGTCGTGTCTTGGTGTACCATGACTTCAACTTGGCTCTCCGGCGCGATCAACAGGAGAAGAAGAAATTGTATTTTAGGCATTTGAATTTTCGAGGCAATCTATTTTGTATTCTCTCATTGTTTGCTTTAACTCCCTCTGCTCCTAGCTATCTGATACGTTCATGGGCCGCACAGTCACGACCCAACCGGGGGGGATGAAAATCCTAATTTCCTTTCAGACTGCACTTTTCTTCACCCTTCATTATTTCTCATTTTCTTCCCCATCCTCAATTTGCTAAATTTTTATTTACCTTATTTGCATCTTATGTTTAGTTAAAATTTTCTTCAACGTATCTAAACTTCTTTAGACACATGCACGCACGCATAGATGTGTACACTCAAACACACACACCGGTCCTAACTATTCCCTTTTCGGGTTGCTAATAACAGCCAAATTGCGTTCTTTCGTTCGTGCAACCTATTGCTACTACTCGTCCTTTTTCTTCTTTACATTTTTGCTGTTCTCGTGCGTGAAATTACCTACCTTCAGTGTAGATTTCATGCATGGTATCCACGATTTCAGTCCCTTCATCTTTCTCCTCAGTAGGTGATGAGGTGCATAGCCTCGGCACCTTAAGGACTACTGCAAGTCCTTCGGGCTCTGAGGCAAGGTAGGTAGTGTGTAAATCCTCCTTACTGCCACCTGAGGAATGCTGGGATGAATGGTCTCAGCACCTTGGGAGCTCTTGTACCTCCTGTGGCACCCGTACATACCATTGATGTTTACCGCGTGAAGGACATTGACTTTGCTCGGTATTAAACCTGAGTCAAACATAAAAAAACTAACTCGATAGCACTGTTTGCTAGTCTGACGTTCGGTGCGGTAAAGACGATGACTCCAAAACGCTAGAAAGCCTCGTCACTAACCTAATCTATCATGAATTTGCTCAACTTTTATTTACCTCATTAGCACCTTATGTTTAGTTCAAATTTATATTTTCTCAACTCAAACTCCTTTTCAAATCTCCTAATAGTCGTTGCGCGCACGCACGCACACTCCGGCCATAACAACTCTACTTTCGGGTGCCTAGTAACAACCAAGTTGCGCTCTTTCATGCAACCTTTTCCTTTCACTCCTATTTTTCATTCTTTCCATTCTTGCTGTTCTCATGTGTGAAATTCTCTACATTAGGTGAGAGTGTAAATCTCATGCATTTGATCCACGATTTCTGTCCTAGCATTTTTCTTCTCGTTAGGTGTTAGGGTGCATAGCCCCCGGCACATTAAAGACGACAGCGAATCTATATGGCTCTGGAGCAGGCCAGGTAGTTTGTTAATCCTCCTTACTGCCACCCGGGGAGTGCTGGGACCGTATGGCCTCAGCACCGTAAGAGTTCCTGTACCTCCTTACGCACCCGTAAATACCATTGACATTCGTCGCGTAAAGGACGTTGCTTTTACGCTTCGATCGCATGTTCCGGTCTTTCCGCTTTGGGCCGCACTTGGACTCAAACTTGTAGCAGGCGTTGACCGATGGGGACACGACTCAACCAGTGACCTAAAGCACTCTTGCTTGCTTGAGGGCCTGGTGGTACCGAGCTACCGTTTACGTTGCATTTCTGTTGGCTGTTTTTCTAGAACAACTAGCTTAATTATTTTGTAAATATGACAACAGTATTACCGATGTGTAAAAATTGTATTGGTTTCAGCAACCGATTTTTTGGGATTTTTCTTCCAAACCGTGTCATCGAGCTTAGATAGGCACGATTGTATCGAGAATCCCCTTTACTGAGCAGTTTCGGTGATCTCTATCATCTCACCCTTATCTTATATTACTGTCGGGACTGAGGAATGCGGTATTGTTTCAATGTTATCGATTTACTGATAGCCCCCATCACCTCGGTTCATGCTCATCGAAACACTATTGCAAAGTTTTTTTTTTTTGTAAATTGATTAGAATATATAAATTAACGGTTGGTTATGCTTTCCATTTTATTTTGCTGGTCCCTCCTCCATTAGCCCCCCGGGCAAAATAATTTAAGAATAATGGAGAAACATTGATACCATGAATGACTACGTTAATAGATACTAGCACTTGTTCAATCTATTACTGAAAGCTTTGCGCAGAGGCAGTATCGTAACCAATGACGGACAACTAATTGAGTTCGAAATTAACATAGCATAGTGTTCTTCGTGTCTAAGCTCCAAAGTTTGCCAGTTTTCATGGTATAGAAGCTTATTTTTTTGCTGTATCAAAATAAGAGCCGGTCACCGCTCCAAGCCGAATATCGTCTCTTAAAGGTTGAAGTTTTCAACTACATTGGAGAGATCGACTATCATCTCTTTAGAGTGAGAGCAATAAGGCACCTCAGAGGGATACCCGTTGGGGTTATCCCAGGCTCACCCTCCTTCCCGTCGTGTCCTCGTTATCCACCAATATTCATTTGTCCCTCTGTAAATACGTTTTGAATTAGAAGATCCCTCCACCGTCCCCCTTTCAGTTTGTAGCTACATCCCCCCCCCCTTGGTGCACAAAGAGGTGAGCCCCCCACTGACACCGGGGCTTGTGAATTTAGAATCGAAACCAATTGAAATTATAATAAGCAACAAAAAAAAAAATCTTTAAAAAAAGGTTGAAAAAAAAAACGTTAAAAAAAATCTAAATTTAAGGTTAGTTTTAAGAACAATCAAGTTGGTGTGTATATTCGTATGTAAAACAGAGAAAAATGTAAAGGCCCCACCTTCATTACCCAGAACCCCGGGTAGAAGCCGGGGATCAAACAATGGGCAGGTCCATGCCCTATCGGAGAGGGGCTGACGGCCCCTCCAGAGCGTCGCACTCAAACAAGTCTGCAAGAAAGAAAGACGAGCCCCTAAGAAGTTTCTCATCGACAGGAGACCTGAGTCAGGTCGTAATCGACGGCACAAATGAACGCGTTTCGAAGCTGGACGCGAATATAACCGGAATGCAGAGTACCCTGGGCAAGATATGCAAAATGATAGGCCTTCCCGAGCTGGAGAAAGAGTACTGCCCGGAGCCCTCCAGTGAAGTCTGCGAAAGTCTCACTAAACTCGAGAACCTTTGTGCAACTATGAATGCCCGACTGGAAGAGCTTATGAAGATGATAGAGGCCAGGGAACCCGTAACCTGTTCGTGTGTTTCCGCCTCTGACCGCTCCGATAACATCGTTGGGGTGGATGGATGATTATTCATTTTATAGACCATTAACACTTTATTTTAGAATTTTATTACTTCTTCTTGCTTGGGCTCTTATATTTCTCTGCCCTTTTTTCATGGTGATAAATTTTGCAGTGGTTATTTTTATTATATGCATCGAGGTTGGTTGAGACAAGGTGACCCAGGGAGAGGAGGTACTCGTGGGATCCGCGGGACTCGGGGATCCGCGGGACTCGGGGACCCGGGGTTTCGGGAACCCGGGGGACTTGGGAGACCAGGTGGATTTGGGGTGGTCTACTTGGATCTTTCTGGGGCCCTTAGGGACACCCTTGAGACCCTTTGGGAGCCTTTTGAGAAACTGTGGGACCCTATAG